>SKCR01003352.1:0-64954 GCA_019454045.1 Zanthoxylum bungeanum | reverse complement strand
TCTCGGCTTATGGGGTTACTCCTTGATTGGGCTTTGGTTGCCGAAGCCCACGCCTTAAAGAGATTAATTAACGCCCATTAGACTTGAATTGAATTGACGTTGGACGTTAATCGGGCTTTGAGACCCGGAGCGATTAAATTTGGAATTTAAGTCGTTAAAGATTTATTAATAAAGTGTAATATTTAATTTGAATTGAATAGTGAATTAGTATTAAATACATGTTACATTGGATTTAATGATGTAATTTAATTTAATTCATGAATTCGTACTTTGAGTACTTATTCGCAAAACGAGTTTGACTCGAACAAAATCAAATCGTTGTTTGACATTGGATGATCACATAATTATCAGATTAATTAATTTGATTAGATTGATTGATAGCATGCTTTTTGTGGAATACGTGGTTGTGATGAATGAATAATGTATATCAGATGGATATTAGTCGGGTGGGGCAATTTTGGAAATTGTTGTAATAAATTCATTTATTAAATTGGACCTGCGTGTCCAGCCTTATCACCTCTATTCTCTTTGTATTCGCTTCTCACCTATTCCCCTCAATGTAAATGAGGTTTCTTTAGAAGTGTAGTGTAACGGGTAGAAGTAATACAAGTGCTAGCTTGAGTGAGAAAGGGAGAGATTTGATCTAGGATCAATGTGTTAAGTATCCATCCACATATCATTATTATTTTATTTCATATGCGCTTTATTATGTATTTAGAATGCATGTTTAAGGGTGTATGATGATGAGACCTTAACAAAGATAAATTAAATTGGTAGCCAATTTGCACGCGAAAAGCCCTCATTAAAATATCATGCGTCTTTTCCTTCCATTGAGTGATTCTTGCTCAAGATCCTAGATTGGCATGGGTTGTTGGCCAAAGTCAAGCCCTTGTCCGTCGAAGATGTGTTTGAATTATGAAGCTTTGTTCCATATTGGTGTCTTGTCCAAGTTGTAGTTTGTTGGCCAAAGTCAAGACCACTTCTTGTCCATCGACATTGATTACGAAGCTTCCATGGTCAATGGGTCCACGCTTGACTGGGATCATTAGGTTTGTTGTGCCAAAGCCAAGGCCTAGTTGATTCAGAGGAAAAAGGTTAGGGTATATATTCGATATATAGGCATATATAAGATATATGTTTCGGACTTGGATGTCCACCTACTGGATCTAGGAATTGGATTAGATCCAATTGATCTTAGAGATCTACCTAGTTAATTATCATACAATTTGTTGGCCAAAGTCAAGATTGTGTGATATTTAACGGGATCCTAGCCCACTAGGAAACACGGTTTCCCGAGTACTCGACAGAGGGTTAGAGGCTCGACGAAAAATAGTGGGAGGCAAGAATTGAATTTGCAATATTCGTTCAATTACTCGCCAAACGCGCTCAAACAAATATCACTCGTCATATATATTAAAAGTATTAGTTGGACTAATATTTAATGTTGTTTTAATAAACAGTTGGACTGTATTATACTTGATTATATATAATTGGATTATATTAATCAATATATTTGAATTAATTAATTTCAGTTTACAGTTGATTTTATAATTGGATTATAGTAATCAATGTAATTGAGGTTAATTAATTGGATTATATTTGATTATATAGTTGGACTATTATAATCATTATAATATAGTACCACTAATCATTGATTAAATAGTTGGACTATTGAAATCAAGAAAGAATTGAAAAGTTGGATATTTAAAATATAATCTGGGATTAAAATATTTTAAATGATTTAATTTTCAAATTGGGAATAACAATAGGTTACTTATTTGATAAAATAACTTATTATACCTTAAGCCCAAAATTAAGCAAAATATGTATAGCATAAAATCTTTGGAAGATTTATGTGATGATGACTTTAATGCTTAATTTAATATACTTGTCATAAATCTAATTTTAGATTTAAGAAGTATTAAAATTGCAATTTATAATTCTTGGGGAATTAATTGACTATTCTAGAGGAGATAAAGTCAAAGTTTGCAATTGGGCATGTAGCACGAGGTGCACATCGTTTCAATATTCTAAAACCAAAGGCTTGGCCAAAAGTTTGTGAAATATTGAAAATGATAATTGACATATCCCAAAGTGACTACCATTTGGATATGGCAGACACGAAGGAATTAAAGAAAGGGCAAGGCTCTTACTTTAAAAATGATTGTCAAAGTTATGTTCACTACTAGTATTGAAATTAGATTTTAAATACTTAGTGTGGTACATAAAATATATGTATTGATGTTCAGAATCTGCTTTGAGCAGGATACTGACTTCAAGCTGAGATTGCTCTGCGAATCGGAAACGGGACGAAAGTCGCTGTTTCGACCGTAGATACCTAAGTTTAGGAACTACCCTTCGGTGTGTACTTAAATTAGGAACTGCTATAATGTAACTAGTTTGACTAGAGACATTATCTCTATATCAGTGTTTAATCATTGTGGATAAACCTTTATATTCTAGAACCTAAGTGTTTCATTATATAAAGATTGTAAGAGTTCAATTCAAGTCCCAAGATCAACAAATCATGCACAAAAACTGCATATGAACACATCAAAGGAGGTGCGGAATATACTCACATTGATGGGTTTGATGCTAGGAAGAACACAAGCTGCGTTTTCATCCTCCATTGAGCTCGGCAGTAGCTTTCCTTGACAGTGGGCTGCTCGGTTTGGACTGGTTTGGACTCCACCATTTTCGGCCATGCATGGACTCCATTGAAGCTCCAAGCTTCAAGCTTTCCAAGCTCAAAGAATCACTTCCCTATCACCTATGTATGCCTCCTAGAGTGTGCTAGCACTTATCATCTTCTTAGATTTGCTTCTCAAAAATTCGGTGGAACCCAGAATTTTGAAGAACAAGAATCGGTTTCCAAAACCGTGAGGGAGAAGAAGAGAAAAAGAGAGGGAGAGAAGTTCACGTGAAACCGTGAAAGATGAGAGAGAAAAGGCAATTGTTTTACTTATATTTATATTTTATTTCCAAAATAAAATCAAATACAAAAGCCTTTTCATTTACCAAGTACAAAAGTCAAAAAAGCAAAAGGCTTTCATCATTTCAACTTTTACTTTAAGTCACATCACATCACTTTAATAAAGTGACATGTTGTCAAGTCACAATCACTCAAAGTGACAATTGATTTGACAATTGACGCGACTAACGATTTGACGCTTGATGTGACTCGCGTGCCGCGCTCGAATTCGAAATGCGAATGCGCTCGCAATCACTCTCGGGTTCGATAATTCCAAATTAACGACTTTTCCGTCGCGTCGTAATTAATGATTACGCCTAGCGAAATCACTATTCACGTCGCTAACGAATTAATTCTAAATTAATTCGTTCGCCCGAATTAAAATCTAATTTTAATTCCGCGTCAAAATCCAATTTCGATTAATATATCGATTATATTAATTTTACCGATTAATTCCAAATTAATCGTTCTCTCTCTTTAACGATATTTTATCCGAGATAAAATATCTCCGTAATTAATCCCAGATTAATTTTCTCTCTCATCGAATTAATCCCAGATTAATTCTATCTCTCTTTTCGAATTAATCCCAGATTAATCAAAGTGCGAGTCATACGTCATCGGTGAATCTTCAGGAACCGACCCATGAGATCTCCGGATATGTTGGCAGTAAATACGATCGTCGGACTGTCCGAACACGTAAGTACCTCGTACTACGTTTATATCGATTTACAGACAAGGTTGGCTTCTAGCAAAGCGCCATGCCTACCCAATTCTCCAGAAATATTCTTACAGGAATATATAGATCTGTATCAAGCGTAGTATACCGTAGTATTGTGTATATTGGCCCAGTATCAGATAGTCACGTGCTAGGGCTGGGGCTGGATAAGTGTCTGCCCCGTCCGAAGCACATGTCGGATGTCTGGTAACATAGTCTCTGTAATCGGATATTTATGACCTGGTCATAATATCCCGATGGTTGCGCAACACTTAAGAGCACTAGTACCGTATCCTGCGTGACATCATCTCCAATATGAGTGAAGTGACACTTCGTCTTGACATCACACCCAATACTTTACGACTCTCTGATAAACCCAGAAGTGGTGTACACAGAACCGGTTAAAGCCCCCTACCACCAAGACCAAAGTTTATCGATTATCGTAAGTATTAGCGGTGCAAGTCTCAGGTTAAGACTATACACACCTACCTTGATTTCGGCCTCCCATAGACACATAGTCATAATACCAATGGGATTCCGAGGGGTCTATCCAGAGCGAAGCTGTTTCCCGTACCATCAGTGAAACACGACCTCCTATCGCACTTGCATAAGTATCCAATACTTATATATATGAGAACTATGTCGTTGTGCCCTCACAACGCACACAAGTGCAATACTAGCCTATTCCGCATTATCGATGTCCAGTCTCGATAATACTACGGCTAGGGATATTTAATGATTAATCCTTTGTGGACTGATACTGTCTCATATCATCTCAATCCAGGAACTAATCATAGGGACCTCTCTTCATTTATATATCTATGGTGATCTAATCACAAATGATGAGAGTGCAATTTCCTTATTACATAGTTAATTTGCTACAACAACACAATGATCTGTGCAAATAGTGACGCTATGGGTCATATTATCCAACAATCTCCCACTTGGCACATAGTCAGTCACTCGAGTGTCTAACACCCGAACTAAGTACAATTCGCTCAAATTGCTGAGGAAAGGTTTTCGTCAGCGGATTTGCTTAATTATCGTCTGACGTGATTTACACGATCATCACATCGCCACGATGTATGATCCGAACGAATCAGATGATATAGAAGTATATATCTGGATCGTCGATGAGACCTTTAATTCTTTAGCCTGTGCTGACGCCTAGCTCAGCTGCTAACAGAATTATATCTAATCTAATTAGATTTATTATCGATCCAAATGGCTTCTATTGCTGCCTCAGCTGCAGCAATAATCCGCATTTGTTGTTATTCGGCAACAGTTATCTTGCTCGGAAGATTTCCAGCTCACTGTCCCAGTGTTCAAACTTTATTGTACCGCAGTATTTACCGGTTTGGAAACTTGCAACAGTGATCCCAGTCACTTCAAGTTCTCCATCTCCATAGTTTAAGACAACATCTTTAGTTCTCTCAGATACTAACAGATGTTCTTTAATCTTCAATCCAGTGACTATCACTTGGATTGACCCGATAGTGACTCCATATGCTCAAAGCGTATGAGACACCAATATAAGTACATTTTAAATGTACAATTTCTCAGAGAGTGTTACCAACTCCAAATCTAGCCCAGTAGATCTTTATTCCTTGAATAAAGGTTGTTACTCCCCAGAATTCTACGGAGAATTTCTTATGAAAGCCAAGCTTTCACCGATTGTTTTATGGGAATTTCATTGTCAGTGCCCTCTCCCACTAACCTCCTTATATACACAAGAATTATTTCGTTTTGAGTCAAATCATAAACTATTATGATTATTTCAAAACGTCAGTTCCAAGAACCTCATGCTTGCTTCAATCCAAACATGGATCGAATAACCGGTAAACCTTGTTTGTCGGTTATACAAAATCGTCAGGATGTTGAAAGCATCCTCCAAAAGGTTTCCTTTTCAGGAAGCGATTTTGATCTGCAACTGACACATTTCATAAATGAAATATGCAGTTATCAACAAGCATCTTCAAAATGGATTTACCATGGCAACAGGTAAAAGGTTGAACCGTTATTAACATAATGTTGATAACGATACCTTTCCGTCAAAAGCCCTGCTTTGTACGTTGGTATGTTGCCTTCCATGTATGTCTTCCTTGAAGACGTTTAATGTACCATAGGCAAAATGCCTTGTGGTACAACAACTAGTATCCAAAATAGTTGTTAAACATGGAATCCATTCTGGACTCATGGCACTTTGCCATAATAGGGAGTCGATACCTCGTATTACTCCTCATACGTAATCAGTTGGTGTACCTTAAAAGATTAAAATCTTTATGAGGTGAGATCAGAAACCCATACCCTAGGTTGTTTTCTGACTCTCACTGATCTACGCGGTTTCTTGTGTATTTGAAGATTAATGGTATAGATTCATCAT
The DNA here is from genome assembly GCA_019454045.1 of Zanthoxylum bungeanum. NCBI lineage: Eukaryota > Viridiplantae > Streptophyta > Magnoliopsida > Sapindales > Rutaceae > Zanthoxylum > Zanthoxylum bungeanum. The sequence goes on along the minus strand of SKCR01003352.1, from coordinate 58,885 downwards.
TGATGAACTATTTGTGTTCCATTACGGACCTTGTGCCTAGAACAGTATTACTTCGATTTTCATCGAGTATCACTATCCTCCCACTGACCACTGCATATCGGTATTCCTCTTAGGAAAACCGCATGGTGAGCAACAATCACATTGTTCTCATGTGAGATTTATAAGTACTATACTTATGGTTTCCCTTAGGATAACCTATATTGGCACTTATCCAATTTGGGTCCTTAGTTTGGTATCATCCAAACGTTATGCCTAGCATACCCAAATTGTCAGGAATGAGAAAACTCGGTTTCTTTCCCGTTCATATCCTATACGATATCTGTCAAACAGATTTACATGGAACCTTATTCTAAATAAGTTTTGCACTGTTAATACATATCCTGTTGAAGGAAACAGTAGCTCAGAGCGACTCGCGAAAAACCTAATCATGTCCAACAAAACTTGGTTTTTAGTTCTGACACACCGTCAATTGACGTGTCTCGGGAGGAGTCCTCATATGAAAGAATACCGTACTCTTTCATGTACGTATGAAACTTACTACTTAGTATTTACCAATACGGTCTTACCGTAGTACTACAGCCGATCTGTTTGTATACTTCGTGTCGAAACTCAAAGTTTCGTATTTGTGTTCTTCAAAAGAAATACATAACCATAACGTGATGCCACATCCGTTAAGGTCACGAAATATTCATGTACACATCTAGCCAAGCTAGATATGGGCCCACTTACTTCACCATGAATAGGATTTACAGATCGGTGGCCTTTACACTATTACCTAGTAAATAGTATTTTAGGTACTTTACCTAGTAAACTAGATTCGTAGACCTTATTTGAATAGTCAAATCAGTCCTAGTACCCACTCTTCAAAAGTGTGGATATACGAGTCTCGTTAAATTGTGTCCTAGACAACAATGCCACAAATAAGTCTCTATTGATCAAATCAATTTGAGCTATTTATTTGTCATTTTATATGCTTGATATTTTATTTATATTCAAAATATAAATTCTGTTATTTATATTTAATGTATTTATCTCAGTATCATCTTTATATAATAAAACACTTAGTGTTCTATAATATAAAGGTTTTTATCCGTAACGGATTAAACACTGATATAGAGATAATGTTTCTAGTCAAACTAGTTACATCATAACAGTTCCTAATTTAAGTACATACCCGAAGGGTAGTTCCTAAACTTAGGTATCTACGGTCGAAACAGCGACTTTCGTCCCGTCCGATTCGCAGAGTAATCTCAGCTTGAAGTCAGTATCCTGCTCAAAGCAGATTTTGAACATCAATACATATATTTTATGTACCACACTAAGTATTTAAAATCTAATTTCAATACTAGTAGTGAACATAACTTTGAAACATTTTTAAAGTTAGAGCCTCGCCTTTTCTTTAATTCCTTCGTGTCTTCCATATCCAAATGGTAGTCACTTCGGGATATGTCAATTATCATTTTCGATATTTCACAAACCTTTGGCCAAGCCTTGGGTTTTGGAATATTGAAACGATGTGCACCTTGTGCTACATGCCCAATTGCAAACTTTGACTTTTCTCCACTAGAATGGTCAAATCAATTCTCAAAGAATTATTAATTGCAATTTTAATACTTTTAAATCTAAAGATAGATTTATTGTAAGTATTTTAATTAAGCATTAAAGTCATCATCACATAAATCTTCCAAAGAGAGGGAGAAGAAGAGAAAAAGAGAGGGAGAGGAAGTTCACGTGAAACCGTGAAAGATGAGAGAGAGAAAAGGCAAATTGTTTTACTTATATTTATATTTTATTTCCAAAATAAAATCAAATACAAAAGCCTTTTCATTTACCAAGTACAAAAGTCAAAAAAGCAAAAGGCTTTCATCATTTCAACTTTTACTTTAAGTCACATCACATCACTTTAATAAAGTGACATGTTGTCAAGTCCATCACTCAAAGTGACAATTGATTTGACAATTGACGCGACTAACGATTTGACGCTTGATGTGACTCGCGTGCCGCGCTCGAATTCGAAATGCGAATGCGCTCGCAATCACTCTCGGGTTTGCTAATTCCAAATTAACGAATTTTCCGTCGCGTCGTAATTAAATGATTACGCCTGGTGAAATCACTATTCACGTCGCTAACGAATTATTTCTAAATTAATTCGTTCGCCCGAATTAAAATCTAATTTTAATTCCGCGTCAAAATCCAATTTCGATTAATATATCGATTATATTAATTTTACCGATTAATTCCAAATTAATCGTTCTCTCTCTTTAACGATATTTTATCCGAGATAAAATATCTCCGTAATTAATCCCAGATTAATTTTCTCTCTCATCGAATTAATCCCAGATTAATTCTATCTCTCTTTTCGAATTAATCCCAGATTAATCAAAGTGCGAGTCATACGTCATCGGTGAATCTTCAGGAACCGACCCATGAGATCTCCGGATATGTTGGCAGTAAATACGATCGTCGGACTGTCCGAACACGTAAAGTACCTCGTACTACGTTTATATCGATTTACAAGACAAGGTTGGCTTCTAGCAAAGCGCCATGCCTACCCAATTCTCCAGAAATATTCTTACAGGAATATATAGATCTGTATCAAGCGTAGTATACCGTAGTATTGTGTATATTGGCCCAGTATCGGATAGTCACGTGCTAGGGCTGGGGCTGGATAAGTGTTGCCCCGTCCGAAGCACATGTCGGATGTCTGGTAACATAGTCTCTGTAATTGGATATTTATGACCTGGTCATAATATCCCGATGGTTGCGCAACACTTAAGAGCACTAGTACCGTATCCTGCGTGACATCATCTCCAATATGACTGAAGTGACACTTCCGTCTTGACATCACACCCAATACTCTACGACTCTCTGATAAACCCAGAAGTGGTGTACACAGAACCGGTTAAAGCCCCCTACCACCAAGACCAAAGTTTATCGATTATCGTAAGTATTAGCGGTGCAAGTCTCAGGTTAAGACTATACACACCTACCTTGATTTCGGCCTCCCATAGACACATAGTCATAATACCAATGGGATTCCGAGGGGTCTATCCAGAGCGAAGCTGTTTCCCGTACCATCGGTGAAACACGACCTCCTATCGCACTTGCATAAGTATCCAATACTTATATATATGAGAACTATGTCGTTGTGCCCTCACAACGCACACAAGTGCAATACTAGCCTATTCCGCATTATCGATGTCCAGTCTCGATAATACTACGGCTAGGGATATTTAATGATTAATCCTTTGTGGACTGATACTGTCTCATATCATCTCAATCCAGGAACTAATCATAGGGACCTCTCTTCATTTATATATCTATGGTGATCTAATCACAAATGATGAGAGTGCAATTTCCTTATTACATAGTTAATTTGCTACAACAACACAATGATCTGTGCAAATAGTGACGCTATGGGTCATATTATCCAACAAGATGATACTGAGATAAACACATTAGATGTGAATAACAGAATTTATATTTTGAATATAATCTCAAAACATATAAAATGACAAATAAATAGCTCAAATTGATTTGATCAAGTATAGACTTATTTGTGGCATTGTTGTCTAGGACAGAATTAAACAAGACTCGTATATCCGCACTTTTGAAGAGTGGGTACTAGGACTAATTTGACTATTCAAATAAAGTCTACGAATCTAGTTTGTTAGGTAAAGTACCTAAAACACTGTTTACTTGGTAATAGTGTAAGTGCCACCGATCTGTTAGCCCTATTCATGGTGAAGTTAGTGGGCCTATATCTAGCTAGCCTAGATGTGAACATGAATATTTCGTGACCTTAACGGATGTGGCATCACGTTGTGGTTATGTGTTTCTTTTGAAGAACACAAATCAGAAACTATTATAGTTTCGACACGAAGTAGATAAACAAATCGACTATAGTATTATGCCGTCACGGTAAGACCGTAATGAAAATACTTAAGCAGTAAGTTTCAAATATACATGAAAGAGTATAGTATTCTTTCAGATGAGGACTCCTCCCGAGACACGTCAGTTAGACGGTGTGTCCGAACGAAAACCGAATTTTGTTGGACATGATAAGTTTTATCACGAGTCGCTCTGAGCTATCATTTCCTTCAACAGGATATGTATTAACAGTGCAAAACTTATTTAGAATAAGGTTCCATATAAATCTGTTTGACAGATGTCATATAGGATATGAAAAGGAAAGAAAAAGGTTTTCTCATTCCTAATAATTTGGGTATGCCGGGCATAACGTTTGGATGATACCAAACTAGAACCCAAATTGGATAAGTGCCAATTATAGGTTATCCTAAGGGAAACCATAAGTATAGTACTTATAAATCTCACATGAGAACAATATAATTGTTGCTCACCATGCGGTTTTCCTAAGAGGAACACCGATATGCAGTGGTCAGTGGGAGGATAGTGATACTCGATGAAAATCGGAGTAATACTATTCAAGGCACAAAGTCCTTAAAGGAACACAAATAGTTCATCAAGGATGAAACTAAACCATTAATCTTCAAATACACAAGAACCGCGCAGATCGGAGAGAATCAGAAAACAACCTGGGGTATGGGTTTCTGATGTAACCCCTTAAAGATGTAAATCTTATTTAGGAATACCAACCGACTACGTACGAGGAAGTGATACAAGGTATCAACTCCCTTTTATGGCAAAGTGCCATGAGTCCGAAATGGATTCCATGTATAACAACTATGTTTGGATACTAGTTGTTGTACCGCAAGGCATTGTGCCTATTGGTACAATGTAAGTCTTCAAGGAAGACATACATGGATGGAAACATACCAACGTACAAAGCTAGGCTTGTGACGGAAAGGTATCGTTATCAACATTGTGTTGATTACGGTTCAACCTTTTACCTGTTGCCATGGTAAATCCATTTGGATAAGGCTTGCTGAGAAACTGTACATTTATGAAATGTGTCAGTTATAGATCAAAATCGCTTTCCTGAAAAGGAAACCTTTTGGAGGATATTTTCAACATCCTGACGATTTTGTATAACCGACAAACAAGGTTTGCGGGTTATTCGATCCATGTTTGGATTGGAGCAAGCATAAGGTTCTTGGAACTGTCGTTTTGATGTAATCATAATGGTTTATGATTTAATTCAAAACGAAATGATTCTTGTGTATATAAGGAGGTTAGTGGGAGCGCACTGACAGTGAAATTCCCAATAAAGCAATTGGTGAAAGCTTGGCTTTCATAGAAATTCTTTCATAGAAATTCTCCGTATAATTCTTGGGAGTAACAACCTTTATTCAAAGAATAAAGATCTACTGGGATAGATTTGGAGTTGTTAACACTCTCTGGGAAATTGTACATTTAAAATGTACTTGATATGGTGTCTCATACGCTTTGAGCATATGGAGTCACAATCAGATCAATCCAAGTGTTAGTCACTGGATTGAAATTAAGAACATCTGTTAGAAGAGAGAGAAAATTAATCTAGGATTAATTACGGAGATATTTTATCTGGGATAAAATATCGTCTAAAGAGAGAGAATGATTAATTTAGAATTAATCGTTAAATTAATATATTCGATATATTAATAGAAATTGGATTTCGACGCGGAATTAAAATTAGATTTTAATTCTGGCGAACGAATTAATTTAGAATTAATTCGTTAGCGACGTGAATAGTGAATTCGCTAGGCGTAATCATTTAATTACGACGCAACGGAAAACTCGCTAATTGGGAATTAGCGAACCCGAGCCCGAGTGTGATTGCGAACGCATTCGTATTTCGAATTTGAGTGCGGCGACGCAAGTCACATCAAGCGTCAAATCATTCGTCACATCAAGCGTCAAATCAAAAGTGACTTTGAGTGATTGATTGATTGATTGATGTGATTGATTGATTGAAAGACTACATGTCACTTTAATAAAGTGAAATGAATAGTTGATGGTTTTAGGTGAAATAGTGTAAGTTGGTGGAAAGTATTTACCAATTGATTTTAATTAATTGTTTGGTAAATGTTTAATATATTTTTATGAAAAATATATAAGGCATTTTGGAAATGCTTTACTAACTTAATACACAATTTCTCTCTCTCACAACTCACGCCCAAAAGGGCTCTCTTTCTTCTTCCACTTTCAGCTCACTGCCGTGAGCTATAGGGAAGCAATGAGTGGTTTTTGTTGCAAAAACACAAGTGCTAGCACACTTACGAGACTTGCGAAGGTGTTAGGGAGGTTCACCCATGAGGCGGGATCTGTTCGACGAAGCTTGGAGCTTGACGAAGGACCAAATTTGAAGCCAAAACAGTGAGTACATTCACTGCAGTTCACGCCATTGGCAGTGGGGAATTTCGAATTTTGTTGCTTGCCGCGTCTCTCAACCGATCGATGTGAGTATTCCGCTACCTCCGTTGATGTATTCACACATGATTTCATTGCTTGTATGATCTTGGGACCTAGATAAAACCTAACAAAACAGCCCCAAAATCCCCCTCAAAGTCACGCCAAACAGCCCATCTGCATCACCCTCCACTGCACGCCTAAATACCCAACTACATTGTCTCCTTCACTGCCGAAAATAAGCCCACTGCACTGCCCATTTTTCACGCCAATTTGACCCTTAAAACAGTCCAGAAAACACCCTAAATCTTCACAAAAAAAACGGCACAAGACCCAACTCAAAACCGCCTAAAAAACAGCAGTCTGTTACCCTCCAAAAAAGCCCAAAACAGTCCCTTAAACAAACAAAAACAGTGGCCTAAAACAACAGTAAAATAGCAGCGAAACGGAGTGAAAATAGCAGCTCGAACAGCGAAACAGCGAGGAAGGATGTTGAGTTAGTGAACCGGAAGAGTTGCGGATCATCCACCCTTCCAACGGCCGTGTAACGCCCTTTCCTGAGATGACAAAAGAGGTTAGACCCGATGGCACCCTTTTGTTTATTATCTTTCATTTATTTTGTTTATTTTAAAAATATTATCGCATGAGAGTCGTTTGGGGTATGATGTGATTGTTGGATGAGCGAAATATGTGTTCCCTTTTGTGGTATATAGGATGGAAACCCAGACGTAAATTCTGTAGCCGAATCCGAATGGACGGTAGTGCGGTTTGTACTCGGGATACAACGCCACATACCACTTAAGAGACACGTATGTCGTCTCATCCAAACTTTTATTTAAGCATGTTATAGTCCGTAGATTATTTATTTGTTATTTAAGCATGAGTTAACCTAGTTTATTATTTATTTTCAAAGCATGATTACGTTATTTTATGCATGATATTTTGTTTAGTTTATGATTATGTTTAAATAGTTATTTGTTTATTTTGGTTTAATGGCTCAATGTGCTCATTGTCATTGTGTGTTTGCCGTTTAAAGACTTATTTTCGAGCATGAAAACTTAGATTAGGAGTTATTTTGATGAATGCATATTAGACCTAAGTGACCCTTGAGCATACATGTTGAGTAGATTCGGTTAGTTTATTGCATAAATCATATCATCATAAGTGACATAAGTGAGGGACCATTACGAACCCAACGGTTTGAGGTCTTCCCTTGCGAGGGGTGAGTGCGACCTTAAATCACATTTTCCCAGTTCACATTGGGTGGCAACTCCATGTTATTTCTCCTATTTAGTTCCCCCGTGGACTATTCTGTACTCCCAACTAGGCCGCGAGCCTAGAATAGCTTCATCAAGTTCTGTGTCCTAGAGTCTGGCGACTCCACTGGGGATAGAGAATTGGCCCCGAAATAATGTCTTATAATGATTGTGATTTATGCCTTAGTTAACAGTGTTTACCGTTGGTTGAAAGGGGTTTAATCAAAGACATTTTTTTAAAGCTTGGTAATGGTTTGGTGTCTTCCTTCATTCACTACCTTTCTACGAGGAAAACTTGTGAAGGCACCTAGATAATCATGTACTCGTAGCTTACTGTGATGGACTAATTTGGAGGACTCGTTGTTTATTCATGTCACCAAACGATAAGAGCCTAAGAGGCTTGGGTATTTAAGAGAGTTCGCTCCACCCTCCCTCTGGGGAATCTACAACGGGAAATCCATTTGACAGTATCAGTCTGGCCGGGTATGGCACTATGGGGGGGAGGCCCACATCGTTATCAGTATCAGTTTGGGAATAAGTCCCAGGGTCGAGGCCCGCATCAGCATCAGTTTTGGGGATGAGTCCCAGGGTTTAGGCCCATATCAGTATCAGCATGGTGGCGAGGCCCACATCAGTATCAGTCTAGGGGTGAGGCCCATATCGGTATCAGCCTGGGGGTGAGGCCCACATCAGCATTAGTTTGGGGCGAGGCCCACATCAGTATCGGTTTGGGGGCGAGGCCCACATCGGTGTCAGTCTGGGGGCGAGGCCTTCATCAGCATCAGCCCAGGGCCGAGGCCCACATCATTATCAGTTTAGGATGAGTCCCAGGGTTGAGGCCCGCATCAGCATCAGTTTTGGGGATCAGTCCCAAGGTTGAGGGCCATATCAGTATCAGCATGGGGGCGAGGCCCACATCAGTATCAGTCTAGGGGCGAGGCCCACATCAATATCAGCCTGGGGGCAAGGCCCATATTAGCATCAGTTTGGGGCGAGGCCAACATCAGTATCGGTTCGGGGGCGAGGCCTACATCATCATCAGTTTGGGGGGTGAGGCCCACATCGGTGTCAGTCTGGGGGCGAGGCCCACATCAGCATCAGTCCGGGGGAGAAGTCCACATCAGTATCAGTTTGGGACGAGGCCCATATCAGTATCAGTCCTAGGGTTGAGGCCCACATCAATATCAGTTTGGGGGCGAGGCCCACATTAGTATCAGTTCAGGGTTGAGACCCACACATCATCAGTGTCAGTTTTGGGGATGAGTCCTAGGGTTGAGGCCTACATATCATCAGAAAGCTGGGAATGGCACTCCGAGAATGGAGCACAGTTCGGGAATGAACAAGCCGGGAATTGCACTCCGAGAATGGAGCACAGTTCGACAATGAACAAGCCGGGAATGGCACTCCGAGAATGGAGCACAATTCGAGAATGGACAAGCCGAGAATGCCACTCTGAGAATGGAGCATAGTTCGAGAATGAACAAGCCGGGTATGGCACTCCGAGAATGGAGCACAGTTCGAGAATAAATAAGACGGGAATGGCACTCCGAGAATGGAGCATAGTTCAAGAATGAACAAGTCGGGAATGGCACTCCGAGAATGTAGCAAAGTTCGGGAATGAACACGTCGAAAATGGCACTCCGAAAATGTAGCATGGTGCGGAAATGGACCACTATTAGTAGACGCCAAAAATGGCACTCCGAGAATGGAGCAAGGTTCGGGAATGGACCACATCACAGTAATGGTTCGGGAATGGACCACCTCACAGTAAGGGTTCAGGAATGGACCACCTCACACAGTAACGGTTCAGGAATGTTCCACCTCACAGCATGGTTCGAGAACGAACCATCACATCATGAGTATTAGTCTTGCCCGGTATGGCACTCTGGGGTGAGGCCCACATCGTTATCAGTAGTAGTCTTGCCGGGTATGGAACTCTGGGGGCGAGGCCCACATCATTATCAGTATCAGTCTGGCCAGGTATGGCACTCTAGGGGCGAGGCCCACATCATTGACCGTCAGTCACACACCTTAACTCGTTGGCACGTACCGTAAGGTATAAAAAAGGTGCGCTCACTTGGTCGCTTGAACCCTTGAGTGGGGAGTCCTAGTTGTGGGCAATCCTTCGTCAACGAGAGCCTTTGTCTACATCCCCGTAAAACCACGTGTGAATTGTAGTTATAGGACTAATAGAGACTATTCCTTTATGTTTGCGTTTAGGACCATTGTCATTTGGATTCAGTTGGACTTGTTGTCATGAGGTATGGGCTTGTTGGGACATTTAAACTGGGACAAGTCTGTGCTTTATGGAAATTGGGCCAAAAGCTTCTAAAATGCCAATGGGCCATTTCGTGTTTAGGCCTTTTATCATTTGAAGTTGTTTAGCCATTTTATCGCAAAAGTATAAACTTGTTGGGCCTTTTCAACTAGGACAATTTTGCACCGCACAATAGTATGATTGAATGCTTTAAAATGATAATGGGCCGACTTATATATTCCATGCATCGCACGCATCTCATGCATACATGCATCCTGTTAACCACTGTGTCTTAAAATCCATCATAGATATCTGTTGGGTTAGAGAAGAAAGAAAGATTTGTCAAAAAGAGTTTAGCAAACATGGATATCGGGAAAAGGAAGTCGAGAAACAGAAAATTTTACGGCAAGGATAGAAAGACCATGGTAGGCCCAAAAAAAAAGAAAGAAAAAAAAAATTGTTGTTTGTTTTTAGTCCTTGATAGTTAGACATAACTCCAATGATGAAATCGTTTGCTTTAGGGTGAAATCTTAGAAATGATAAACTCTTGATGTGCTTTTATCTGATACTTTGAGTGATTGATCTATGTTAGACTCGTAAACGCTTCACTATAGGTTCTTAGCGGTGAAAACTTTAGTAGTTGGCAAGGTGACTAGTTGAAGAAATTGTAGGTCGGTGAATGATCGTTTGCTTAGATGTATATCTTGATTTGCTTAAGTTATGATGTGTGGTATGGTTGAAAATGAAAGAAAAGTCTCTAAATAAAAGAATTGAACCACCTATAACCGATAAGCATGAAGATACCCATGGGCGAGTATTAGGACCACCATGAGGAGAAATGCTACCTTAAAGGGTAGGTGGGTTGAAAAAAAAAAGAGAAAGAAAAAAAAAGAAAAGAAAAGAAAAAAGAAGTTCAAAATGAAAAGAAAAAAAGAAGAGACAAGAGAGAAAGAAAACAATATGACATTGAGCACAGAAAAGCAACTGCAGACATAATTGAGACATCTATGTTGGTTTGACCCATCGATCTCGATTTTTGAAATGAAATCATTGAGTCGGCTTACTTAATGATCAAGTTGTGAAAGAACCTTTGCACACACACACTTTGAGTCTGACTTAGATAATTTATTCAAAGACTTGGATTTGAGTTGCGTTGAATGTTTTGAAGGTTCTCTGGTTTCAATACTGGGCATTCTTTGAGGGCAATAATCTGTGTAACTATTGGGACTATTTCATAGAATGTGATATAGTATGATGATATGGAATGCCACGTCACGTGGTTCACCTTGACCTATTACAAGCAGCGGAGAGCGGGAAGCTAAATCAAGACTGGGGCGACCAGTCTACCACCTCGTGAATCAGGACAAAATGAGATATTGAGTCATGGGACCAAAGGAAGCTGAGCAATTACCAGAAGAGAATTGACAGAAGGAAATTACAAGCAGACCCAGGGGGCGACCAAAGACTTTTGTGGGCAAGAAGCACCAAGGAGCACAAGGAAGACCTTACCCATCGGAATAGGAAACACATTCATGCATGCATGCATAAACATCATACACACGTAATCTTTGTCTTGTTTTTGTTAACAGGTTTTAAAGAAAAGGAGAAAGCGGCAAATGCAAGCCAACCAGAAATAGCAACATAGCATCATCAGTTTCGGGAATGAATCCCAAGGTCGAGGCCCACTTCATCGGAGTTTTGGAATGAATCCCAAGGTCGAGGACAATATCAGCAGAGTTTTAGAATGAATCTGGGAATGAATCCCAGGGTCAAGGCCCATATCAGCAGAGTTTTGGAGTGAATCCCAGGGTCGAGGCCTACACCGTCAGAGTTTTGGAATGAATTCGGGAATGAATCCCAGGGTTGAGGCCCACATCGTCAGAGTGTTGGAATGAATCTGGGAATGAATCCCAGGGTCGAGGCCTGCATTATCATCAGTTTCAGGAATGAATTCCAAGCGGTGAAGCCCGCATTACCAGTAGTTATTGGGAATGAATCCCAGAAGGTGAAGCCCGCATTACCAACAGTTTTTGGGAATGAATCCCAGAGGGCGAAGCCCGTATTATCAGCAGTCTTCGGGAATAAGTCCCAGGGCCGAGGCCCACATCAGTATCAGTTTGGGGATGAGACCCAAGGTCGAGGCCCGCATCAGTATCAGTTTTGGGGATGAGTCCCAGGCTGAGGCCCACATCAGTATTAGTTTGGGAATGAGTCCCAGGGTCGAGGCATGTATCAGCATCAGTTTTGGGGATAAGTCCCAGGGTTTAGGCCCATATCAGTATCAGCATGGTGGCGAGGCCCACATCGGTATCAGTCTAGGGGTGAGGCCCATATCAGTATCAGCCTGGGGGCGAGGCCCACATTAGTATTAGTTTGGGGCGAGGCCCATATCAGTATCGGTTTGGGGGCGAGGCCAACATCAGCATCAGTTTGGGGGGCGAGGCCCACATCGGTGTCAGTCTGGGGGAGAGGCCTACATCAGCATCAGCCCAGGGCCGAGGCCCACATTAGTATCAGTTTAGGGATGAGTCCCAGGGTTGAGGCCCGCATCAGCATCAGTTTTGGGGATGAGTCCCAGGGTTGAGGCCCATATAAGTATCAGTATGGGGGCGAGGTCCACATCAGTATCAGTCTAGGGGCGAGGCCCACATCAGTATCATCCTGGGGGCGAGGCCCACATCAGCATCAGTTTGGGTGAGGCCCACATCAGTATCGGTTCGGGGGTGAGGCCTACATCAGCATCAGTTTGGGGGGCGAGGCCCACATCGGTGTCAGTCTGGGGATGAGGCCCACATCAGCATCAGTCCGGGGCCGAAGCCCACATCAGTATCAGTTTGGGGCGAGGCCCATATCAGTATCAGTCCTAGGGTTGAGGCCCACATCAGTATCAGTTTGGGGGCGAGGCCTACATTAGTATCAGTTTAGGGTTGAGGCCCACACATCATCAGTGTCAGTTTTGGGGATGAGTCCCAGGGTTGAGGCCCACATATCATCAGAAAGTCGGGAATGGCACTCCGAGAATGGAGCACAGTTTAGGAATGAACAAGCCGGGAATGGCACTCCGAGAATGGAGCACATTTCGAGAATGAATAAGCCCGGTATGGCACTCTGAGAATGGAGCAAAGTTTGAGAATGAATAAGCCCGGTATGGCACTCTGAGAATGGAGCACAGTTCGATAATGAACAAGCCGGGAATGGCACTCCGAGAATGGAGCAAAGTTCGGGAATGAACACGCCGAAAATGGCACTCCGAAAATGTAGCATGGTGCGGAAATGGACCACTATCAGTAGACGCCAAAAATGGCACTCCGAGAATGGAGCAAGGTTCGAGAATGGACCATATCACAGTAATGGTTCGGGAATAGACCACCTCACAGTAAGGTTTCGGGAATGGACCACCTCACACAGTAACGGTTCGGGAATGGACCACCTCACAGCATGGTTCGAGAATGAACCATCACATCATCAGTATTAGTCTTACCGGGTATGGCACTCTGGGGGCGAGGCCCACATCGTTATCAGTAGTAGTCTTGCTGGGTATGGAACTCTGGGGGCGAGGCCCACATCATTATCAGTATCAATCTGGCCGGGTATGGCAATCTTGGGGCGAGGCCCACATCAAACATCAGTTTCAGTTTTTTCCGGGTATGGCACTCCGGGTATGGAGACACAACATCAGTTTTTCCAGGTACGGCACTCCGGGTATGGAGATATCACAGCGACGCCTCGGGTATGGGCTTTAGCATGCCAGGTACGACACTCCGGGTATGGAGATACATCAGCATCAGAATCAGTTTTGCCAGGTACGGTATGGAGAACACAATATCAGTTTTGCCAGGTACGGCAATCCGGGTATGGAGATATCACCGCGACGCCTCAGGTATGGGGTTTAGCACGCCAGGTACGGCACTCCAGGTATGAAGACATCACTGCAGCACTCTAGGTATGGAGAGGCAACTACGACACCTCGGGTATGGGGTTTAGCATGCCAGGTACAACACTCCGAGTATGGAGACATCACTGCGGCACTCTAGGTATGGAGATGCAATTGCGACACCTCGTGTACGGGGTTAGCATGCTAGGTACGACATTCAGACAACTGCGACTAAATAATTCAGTTGTTTGGCAGGGTAAAGTTGGAAATTGGAATTTTTGTTGGATTTAATTCAGTTGTTTGGCTTCGGTTGCTCGTTGGATCTATGTTTCAAAGCTTATCCTCGGCCCAAAACCCTATAAACCACTTACCAAACCATAAACCAAACCTAAATACCCAAGCCATAAACCAAATCAAAAGCCCACGCCCAAAGAAGCCTAAGTCACGCCCATCACCTCTTTAATTAGGAAGATACACATTTAACACATGCTTAAATCAAGTCAAATCCCTTCCTAATTAAAAGAAATCTCATGGATCCCTTTCCTAATCAAAGCCAATCATTATCCTAAATTAGAGAGATTCATTCCTTATGTGATACTAATTAGGAGATGTCACCATCAATTAGGAGATCCTTTCCTATTTGAACTAGGATTACTTCCATCCATTTGCCTATAAAAAGAGGCCTTCACCCACCTTCACACCCTAGAGCTCAGACACACAATATTCACAAGAGATACATGCCCAAGACCTCTCAAAAACTCTTCACCATTGTCGCTTATCCAAGCCCAAAATCACCTTCACTACCGTGAACAACACACCCTCTCCTTCACCATCTTTAGCACTTTCACGCCACACCCTCCTTCACAGCCCTTAAAACCACACATTCAGCCCACAGCCCTAAACTCACGCAAAAACAGACCTTGAAACAGCCCCAAAATCCCCCTCAAAGTCACGCCAAACAGCCCATCTGCATCACCCTCCACTGCACGCATAAATACCCCACTACACTGTCTCCTTCACTACCGAAAATAAGCCCACTGTACTGCCCATTTTACACGCCAATTTAACCCTTAAAACAGTCCAGAAAATACCCTAAAACTTCACTAAAAAATTGCACATGACCCCTCCTCAAAACCGCCTAAAAAATAGTAGCTCGTTACCCTCCAAAAACACCAAAAACAGTCCCTTAAACAAACAAAAATAGTGGCCTAAAATAGTAGCAAAACAGCAGCGAAACGGAGTGAAAACAGCAGGCCGAACAGCGAAACAGCGAGGAAGGATGTTGAGTTAGTGAACCGGAAGAGTTGCGGATCATCCACCCTTCCAACGGCCGTGTAACGCCTTTTCGTGAGACGAAAAAAGGTTAGACCTGAGGGCACCCTTTTATTTATTATCTTTCATCTATTTTGTTTATTTTAAAAATATTATCGCATGAGAGTCGTTTGAGTTATGATGTGATTATTGGATGAGCGGAATATGTGTTCCCTTTTGTGGTATATAGGATGGAAACCCGGATGTAAATTCCTTAGCCGAATCTGAATGGACGGTAGTGCGGTTTGTACTCGGGATACAACGCCATGTACCACTTAAGAGACACGTATTTTGTCTCATCCAAACTTGTATTTGAGCATGTTATAGTCCGTAGATTATTTATTTGTTATTTAAGCATGAGTTAGCATAGTTTATTATTTAATTTCAAAGCATGATTACGTTATTTTATGCATGATATTTTGTTTAGTTTATGATTATGTTTAAATAGTTATTTGTTTATTTTGGTTTAATGGCTCAATGTGCTCATTGTGTGTTTGCCGTTTAAAGACTTATTTTCGAGCATGCAAAATTAGATTAGGAGTTATTTTGATGAATACATATTAGACCTAAGTGACCCTTGAGCATACATTTTGAGTAGATTCGATTAGTTTATTGCACAAATCATATCATCACAAGTGACATAATTAAGGGACGATTCCGAACCTAACGGTTTGAGAGCTTCCCTTGCGAGGGGTGAGTGCGGCCTTAAATCACATTTTCCTGGTTCACACTGGGTGGCGACTCCATGTTATTTCTCCGGTTTAGTTCCCCCGCGGACTATTCCGTACTCCCAACTAGGCCGCGAGCCTAGAACAGCGTCGTCAAGTTCTGTGTCCTACAGGCTGGAATAGTGTCTGCCCTGTACGAAGCATATATCGGATCAAAAGCAACTAGTCTCTTTAATCGGATAATCATGACCTTGTCATATTATCTCGATAGTTGGAACATAATAGAGAACCAGTTATGTATCCATACGTGATCAACATCTCCATATGACTGAAGTGATACTTCTGACATCACACCCAATACACTACGATTCTCAATAAACCCAGAAGAGGCGTACACAGAACCTGTTAAAGTCCCGGACGACCAAAACCAAAGCGTATTGATTGTCGCAAGTATTAGCGATGCAAGTCTCAAGTTAAGACCAAATACACCTACCCTGATGCGGATTCCCATAGACACATAGTCATACTACCAATGGGATTCCGATGGGTCTATCCAGAGCGAAGTTCTTTCCGTACCATCGGCAAACACAACCTCCTATCACACTTGTAGTGTATTGTGTGTGATGTCAAGATGGAAGTATCACTTCAGTCATATGGAGATGTGTTGGACAATTATGACACATAACATCACTATTTGTAAAAGACATTGTGGTTTTTGTACAAATTAACTATGTGACAAAGGAAATTGCTATTTTATTATTTTGTAATTAGATTACTTGAATATATAAATGATAAAAGTCCTTATGATTAGTTTCGGATTAATAAGATATGAGACAATATCAATCCACGTAAGGTTTAATCATTAAATATCCCTAGTCGTAGTATTATCAAGACTGGACATCGATAATGCGGAATAGACTAGTATTGCACTTGTGCGCGTTATGGAAGCGTAACGACATAGTTCTCATATATTTGGGTATTGGATACTAATGAAAGTGTAATAGGAGATTCTTTTTGCCGATGGTACGGAAACAACCTCGTTCTGGATAGACCCATCGGAATCCCATTGGTAGTATGACTATGTGTCTATGGGAATCCGAATCAGGGTAGGTGTATTTGGTCTTAACCTGAGACTTGCATAGCTAATACTTGCGACAATCAGTACGCTTTAGTTTTGGTCGTCCATGACTTTAACAGGTTATGTGTACGCCTCTTCTGGGTTTATTGCGAATCGTAGTGTATTGGATATGATGTCAAGATGGAAGTATCATTTCGGTCATATGGAGATGATGATCACGCAGGGATACAGAACTGGTACTCTAATATGTTGCAACCATCGGGATAATATGACAAGGTCATGATTATCCGATTACAGAGATTAGTTACTAGTGATCCGATATATATTTCGTACGGGGCAGACACAATTCAAGCCTCAGGCCTAGCATGTGACATCCGATACTGGATCGTAATACGCAATACTTAGTATACTACGCTTGATAAAGATTATGTATTCCTTAAAAGAATATTTCTGGAGAATTGGGTAGGCACGGTGCTTTGCTAGAAGCCAACCATGTCAGGTAAATCGGTAAGAACGTGGTACGGGGTACGCCCGTGTTCGGATAGTCCGACGACCGGATTTACTACCAACATATGCAGGAATCTCATGGGTCGCTTCCCAAAGATTCACCGATGATGTTTGACTCGAACAGAATTAATCTATGATTAATTATGAGAGAGAGGAAATTAATCTAGGATTAATTGCGGCAAGAATTTATCTGGGATAAAATTCAAATAGTAGAGAGAGAACGATTAATTTGGAATTAATCGGTTAAATAATATATTCGATATATTAATTGAAATTAGATTTCAACGCGAAATTAAAATTGGATTTTAATTCGGGCAAACGAATTAATTTAGAATTAATTCGTAAGTGACTTTAATAATAATGTCGCAACGAAAAATTCGTTAATTCGGGATAAAACTAACTCGGGCCCGAGCGAAGTTGCGTGTTGGATTGTTCGACTTAAATTCAAAATTTACAAGTGGTGGGACCCACTTGACTTACATCACACATTTGACATGTGATGGAAGTTGTTATTTGGTTAAGTGAAGACTTGGTTTAACTTGTAAAAAACTCCAACCAAATCCAACACACTTTGTCATTTGGAATGACATATACCAACTTGATTTTTTGGTAAATCATAATTTGATTTTTGAAATCAAATACACAACACAAAAGAAAAATTATCTATCCCTCATCCTCACAAAGCTGAGAGCTTCTCCATCTCCCTTAGAAATTTTGTTGCAAATTTTCTTCAAGCTTGCACTATCAAGGGGTCATTCAAGGTGTTAGGGAAACCAATCCTAGAGTTTGGAACACAAAGAAAGGACTTGGAGCTCTTCATCAATATCAAAAGTTTTGAACTTCATACTTCCATCAAATCCGCTCAATGTAAGTTTTTCCGCAACTTCTTTGAATATTCACACACATATCATGATTAGAGATCCTTGGCATGTTCTAGGAACACTAAAAATGGTATTAGAGACTTTTCTAAGCATGAAATGAGTTTAAGGTTTATATACTTTAATTTGGGGATTTTATGTTTTGAGCATGATTTCTTCAAATTGGTTGTTTGGTTGAGCTTGGGTGATGATGAATTAGATTTATGCTTCTTAGGAATTGAGAAAAATGAATTGGATAAATTTTTCCCTAAATTCCTAGCCTTGGCCGAAACTATGACCCTAATGTATCATGGTGATTTTTTGATTTTAGACCATTGGATGTGTTTAAAGCATGAGATAAATTGATTGTTGATTTAATTGGATTGAAATCAAATTGATTGAAATTTTATGCCATATTACCGTGACTATAAGAAGCATGTATAGATTGATTTTGCTTCAATTTGTGTTGGACATGAGTTGGTTAATTAAAGCGTGATTAATTAGTTTAATTGGTGTTTTGGAAATATTGATTTAACTAATTAATTATGGCTATTACACTTTAATTAAAATTAATGTGAAATTTAGAATTTTATATTAATTAAAATTAGTCTTTAATTTTGAATTGGGCTAATATTGTTGTATTTGGGCCAATCTTGGTTTAGGAAAATTGAATTGGATCCAAATTGGGCCTAAAACCATTCCATAAAGTCCAAATAGAATAATTGGGCCTTTAAATTTTAATTGGGCCTAATGGGCCTAAATTGATTTTTGGCAAAAAGGATGATTCCTAAATTGGGCCTTGGCATTTGGGATTGATCCATGTTGGCCAAAACCCATGCCTTAAGAATTAATTAAAAGCCTATTGGACTTTAATTAAATTGACATTAGATGTTAATTGGGCCTTTAAGACCCATTAAGATTGGATTTAGAATCTAAGTCTAAAAGACGCTAAAAGAAGTGTAATTATTTAATTTGGAATTAAAATTAGAATTAGTATTAAATACAAATTAAATTGGATTTAAAAATTATAGTTCGATATAATTCAAGAATATGCACTTTGAGTACTTATTCTTAAATGAGTTGGACTCGCGCAAATCAAATCGTTGTTTGAACATTGGATGGTCATTAATTCAAAGATTAATTAATTGGATTAGATTGGTTGAATGAATAATGTATATCAGATGGATATTAGAAGGGTGAGGGCAATTTTGTAAATTGTTGTAATAAATTTAGAATTTATTAAATTGGACTTGCGTGTCCAGCCTTTTATCTCTTAAATCTTTATATTTCTCTTCTCACCAATTCCCCTCAATGTTCACGAGGTTTCTTTAATGTATTATGTAATTGGGTAGAAGTTAGAATAGTGCTAGCGGGAGAGAGGAAAGTGAGAGATTTGTTCTAGGAACAATTTGTTAAATATCCATCCACATATCATTACTATTTATTTCGCGCCTTAATATGCTTTTAGAATGCATGCTTAAGGTGTATGATGAGACCTAATCAAAGATAATAAATTGGTTGCCAATTTACGCGAAAAACCCTCAATACAATATTAAGCGATTTCCTTCCATTGAGTTGTTCTCTCTCAAGATCCAAGATTGGCATTGGTTTGTTGGCCAAAGTCAAGATCAATGTCCATCACGGATGTGTTTGAACCAAGAAAGATTCATTATATATCGCATGTATTGAGCAGTTGTGACTTGTTGGCCAAAGTCAAGTTCACTTCTTGTTCATCGATATGGATTACGAATCTTTCCCACTGTCAATGGGTCCCGCTTAACTGGAATCATTAAGCTTGTTGAGCCAAAGCCAAGGCTTAGTTGATTCAGATGAAAAGGTTAGGAAATATATGTTAGACAATTATGACCCATAACGTCACTATTTGTAAAAGGCATTGTGGTTTTTGTACAAATTAATTATGTAGCAATGAAATTGCATTTTATCATTTCGTAATTTGATTACTTAATATATATAAATGATAAAAGTCCCTATGATTAGTTCCAGATTATAAGATATGAGACAATATCAATCCATAAAGGTTTAATCATTAAATATCCCTAGTCGTAGTATTATCGAGACTGGACATCGATAATTTGGAATAGACTAGTATCGCACTTGTGCGTGTTATAGAAGCGTAACGGCATAGTTCTCATATATTTAAGTATTGGATACGTATGCAAGTATGATAGGAGGTTATGTTTACCGATGGTACGAAAACAGCTTCGCTCTGGATAGACCCCGCTGTAGGAACTGCATTTTTGCACATAAGTCCCTATGATGAGTCTCATTTGGAGACACTACCTTTTAAGTCACGGAGGTCACGGAAAACGGACATCGGAAGGGGAAATTCAGAATAAACAACGTTCACTATTTTCGTTCGTGCTGCGTTCGTGTATACGTTCGAACTCCAAACAGATTGCGGGCGTTCGTGCCGCGTTCGAGGAGGCATTCGAATGGTGTTGGTAATTTTGGTTTTGCTGCTAGCCTCACATTAAGCCCAATTCGCCCAAGCCTTGGCCCACACGCCCAAGCCCACTTAAAACACATATTTAACACATGGTGAAATAAAAAAAAAATCTAAAAATCACATACCAAATTAAAAAGATGTCATGCCTAATTAAAATCAATCATAACAAATTAAAAATATTGACTTCCTAATCTAAACAAATTTTGTCCCCCATCAAATCCCTTCCTTGCATCCTCTAGCTCATACAAATAACTCACACAAAAATCACAACACAAAGAGCCTTAGCCACTCACGGCAATAGCAACAAGAAGAACATAAACAATTCCCTTCATCTCCTCCACTCCATAACCAAAAACAGCACCCCCTAAACCTCTACCCATCACCGAAAATCTCATCCATACAGCAGCCCTCCATCACCGAAAATATACCTCCAAACAGCAGCCCAAACACACCCAAAACAACTCTTGAAACACGCCTGGACAGCAGCCCAAACCACTCCCAAAAAAATAGTCCCTAAAATCCCTTAAAACAGTAATATAAACTGTACTTATAACCCTTGAAATAACTGACCGGCGTAAACACACACGTATAACGCAAGCGCACGTATCGTTCAAGTAGTATAAAATATCGATCCCACGAGGACTTAATTCCTACTGTTGTTATTAATTATTGAATCTATTTAATTACAAATATCTAATTAAAGGGAGAATGTAATTGATTGCTTGATTGATTTGGTTGATTGAAGATTTGCTAAATAAATAACTAAAAAGATAAAAGAAAATACTAAGGAAAATAACAGATAAAAAGATATAAGGTTGTGAATTCTTTTAATATCATTTAAAAGATGAAGTGATTATTTTATGTTTGTGTAATAAATCTGTTTACTAACCTGGAACACTAAATTATGTAAAAGCCTCTTCCGATGGTCAACTACAAATACCCAGTATAACCCAATTGAACCATATTCCTATGTCAACCACATTACCTGGATTCATTAAGTCTAAGTTCCAATTATGGCTACCCCCGCCCTACAGGTATATTCCTATCCTGTAAGGAAATCTATTAAAGGGTTATCTATCCTCAAGGAAGATCGTGGGCTATTAAGTCTAAGGCTGAAATCTAAAATCCCTATGTCTAGTTCATTTTAGATTTACCATTTCAATCTTATTGGTGATCAGACAATAAGAAGCTTTAAGCTTAAGACTTAATAAGTAAACTTATAGATTATCCAAACTATAAAATAATCCCTTATAAACTATTGATATTAAAAGTTATCACAACCCCTAGATAACTAACACATAACTAGGACTAATAAAAACACAAAAATAAAAGACATAAAATAAAAATACTGAAAAGTAAAATAAAATAAAATGTTAAGGTAAAAGGAATTAATCCTACTACTACTTATTTAGATATCTCCCATTAAAATAATATAAAAACTTGTGATTAATATCAACCAGCCATAAAGGCGGAACCAAAATAACCAGCCATAAAGGCGGAATATATGTTTTATTATCCACCGACCAATCTGGCGGTATCCTGATTAAGTCCAATTTAAATAGTAAATATATTATTTTAAGGGAGATTAATCTAAATAGTAATAGTAAAAGAAATTACCTTTCACCCGAACATAAGAAATTACCGCATCACGGTAAATAGTAAAAACTGTAAAAAGTAAATAGTAAATAGTAAAAACTGTAAAAGAAAGTAAAAAGTAAAAAGTAAATTACTATTATTACAAAAAGTAATTAAAAATTATTTACAAAAGTAAAGAAATAAAAACTTAAAGACTTTTAGAGAGAGAAACTCTCTCTTTAGGAAGATTTGAAGAGAGAGGACTGGACTCTGAATTCTGAAATCTCGCCCTCTATTTATAGGCGCGGATGGGGTGCGAGCGTCGCGACGCTGGGCGCGCGTCGCGCCGCGCGCTACAGTGACACGTGTCACTTGCTGGTTCGTTGACTCAGATCTGATCCGCTGACGTGGCACTGTTCATGACGTCATCGCTTACGTCATGCTGACGTGTCAACTGTTCATGACGTCATCGCTTACGTCATGGTGATGAGGTGGAAGGTGACGTGGCGACACGTGGGGCGGCGGCCGTCCGACGAATGAGAGCTTGACACGTGGCGCGCTGTGATTGGCTGACGATGACGTGGCACGTTGACTTGGTTGACTTGCTGACGTGGCTGCTGATGTGGACGATGATGTGGCGACACGTGAGGCGGTGGCCGTCCAAGCAATGAGATCTTGACACGTGTCACGGCGCACGTTAGCATCTCCGTTGTGATGGTGACACGTGGCAGGCGCATGTTAGCAAAGTCAACTTTTCTCAGATTCTGATTTTGTGGACCCGGCGTATTTTAGCAATTTCGGCGCAGGCTGGGAGTCGCGGCGCGCAAGGCTCCAGCGTCGCGACGCTCAGAAGAAGGAATTTTTCCTGTTGACGCATTTTTGACCGGTTTTGTCCCAAATTGCCTCCAGTGCTGTCCAAACTTTATTTATCTGCAAAATAACAACAAAACACATCAAAACGTTCATAAATCTCGAGAAACAAGACAAAACATTAGGTCAAATGAGTGGAAAATAGTGATATAAATACACTCATCACACCCCCAAACCTAACATTTTGCTAGTCCTCGAGCAAAACAGAAAATAAAATAACATAATAAAATTTAACTAAGCCATTTTCGTAGGGATCACGTTGCATTTAGCGTATGCAACAAGCCTTTAAACCCCTAGGTGTCCCTAGTGGACGAGTGTAGTCTCGTGAGGGTTTACAGCAATGATACCCACAAACATTTTACAAAAGTAAAAAGTTAGTAAAACTAATGCACACAAAAGCAAAAAGACAAGAGAAAAGAGAATAAAGAAAGTTAGTGACTAATTAGGTGAAAATTCTACTCCAAGTTACTAGTTGTTGTTTCTTTCTAAATTACCGAATAAGTAAATTCTCCGATTATTTTTACCATTCTTCATATACACAGCTAACAAAATATTAATCAACTCATTTTTGCCCACAACAGTCATAAGTGCAGTTGATAAGAGAGTAATATTTTTGTCCTAAGTTCTTTCAGATTTCACACCTTTTTGTAGCAATGGAATAATTTTCTGATTTTTCTGATTTTTTCTTTGATTTTTTCTCTATTTTTTATTTATATACAATACCTTCCGTCTATGTAGCGAGCTTTGGGTTGGTGGCTCCCAAACCAGTTGGCTTTAGGGCACCAGGTGTTAAGACACCCCTACGAACTTAATTACTCAGACTTCAGATATTTATATTTTTGCAGCATCTTCGATCCATGTAACGAGCTTTGGCCAGTGACTCCCAAACCAGTGGTTTTAGGGCACTAGGTGTTAAAACACCCTTACAGACTTAATAACTCGGATCTCGGACGTTTTTTTTTTTTTTTTTTTTTTTTTTTTTTTTTTTTTTACTCCATCACTATTTAGAGATGCTTCCTCCAATTAAACTATAGCACGGAATATTACAAACTTTTCAATTTTAGCTCATGACTGTATGTTCCATGTAAGTTCATAATACCTGTCAACTGAACATATGAAGATTCATTTTAGTCAGATTTATGGAGAATTCACAAATTAAATAATTTAAAATGAAATAAACAACAATTAACTTTATTTCGAAAATGGGCTTGAGATACGTCTCAGGAGTGGAAATTCCTTACTCGGCTACCTCTTTTACCAATTTCACCTTTTTAGTCAAAACAAAAACATAAAAATGCAAAATATTTTTGTAATTTTGAAAATTTTTCAATTTTTTTGTATTTTTCGAAAAATTTTGGACTAAAAATAAAAACAACATACAAACTAAAAACAAGGTACTAATCAACTAAATCCCTCCCCCAAACCTAAATGAGACATTGTCCCCAATGTCTTAAACAGTAAAACGAGAGTTAGAAGGTTGTACCTGGTTAGCTGAAATCTAAAGGAAATTAAAGGTTAAGGTCCAGATTAATTCGACGCCTCTTACCACGATCGTCCTCAGACCAATTTATTTTTGATAGGATAGGGTCAACTTGTGGTTCATAGGCTATAAGTTGGTCTATCAGATCCGGAGCAAGTCTGGCAGTGAAGAGGAGGTCTTTCATAGGTTTTGACACGAACCCTTTCTCCGAGCATCATCAAGAAACACACAAAGAAAATCATAAAATCCATCAACATTGAGAGTCCAATGGTTTCTGGTGTATGTTCAGGTTCGCCCAAGATAGAACTATAAAAATTTCCTCCAATGTACCCAAGCCACCTGGCAAAGCGATAAAAGCATCAGCACGGTTAATCATTTCTACCAGGCGTTCAGACATACCTGATACGATTAGTTTCCTCCGTTTGATGAGCCAATAAGATTTGCCTCTGCCAAGGGTTTTGGGACGATTCCCAAAACGTGACTGCCTCCTTCCTGTACGGCTTTTGAAACGATCCCCATAAGTCCGAGATTTCCTCCGCCATAATTAGGTGCATATTCTTGCAGCTAAAACTCGACCCAATTCCCGTGCTGCTTCTATGTATTGTGGTTTAGTACCAACAGTACTACCGCAAAACACACAAATGTTTTCAACTCGTCTTCTTGAAGTGGCTTCCATTTTCTATGTATTTCTTTTTCAAATTAGGATGCCTTCAAAAGTGCAATGACGGGCTGAATTTATAATACCTGAAAAAGGGTGAGTAATAATAGCAGAAGTATCTTCCAGAGGACGTTTGTTAGCTAAACAACAAAAGAAATCGTGAAAGGTCAAAAAGTCTGGATCCTGTCTACGAAAATAAAGATAATTACAACAGAAAAGCGAATCAAAGCAATAATTAAGGCAACCGAATTGTGTACGCAATACGCCACTCGTTTAGTATAAATTCATTAGAATGAGTCTCAAGATTTCATTCTTTATTCAGCCATCGCTAATGAATTGTTTCTTATATTTGCTTGCCAAACACAATTCCTTCTGTCTTAAAATGCTTCGTTTATGCCTTTCCCTACAAA
This sequence comes from Zanthoxylum bungeanum, assembly GCA_019454045.1. NCBI lineage: Eukaryota > Viridiplantae > Streptophyta > Magnoliopsida > Sapindales > Rutaceae > Zanthoxylum > Zanthoxylum bungeanum. The sequence continues at coordinate 33,308 of SKCR01003352.1, read as the reverse complement.
AATAACACACAAAATTAAAAAGTTCACACAAAATATGAAAATAAATCATAACAAATTGCATGGGTTGCCTCCCTGCTAGCGCTGAATTTTTCGTCTTCAGCCAGACGTGAATGAAATTCATCTGTTAAGGAGGTTTCAATGTCGTTTTGGATGTCCGATTAAGGACAATCCCGTGAGCGTTGCTTTTGAAGGGTCTCTTCCAACGGTAAAGTGGCAAAAAGAATTTTGTCTTTTCATTGCTCGTGTCACCTTTTTAACTTTTGTTGCTCCAGTAGTACCTGAAAAGAAAGAAAGAAAATCAGGAGGTCTCGTATGGTGTTTGACTTGGAATGGATGTTCCATTCTGTCAAGCTTCTGGGTGATATCTTTGATTTGTACTCCCCAACACAGCGATGTTTTTCCTGAATGCTCTGGATCTTTATTAAGGTCAGACATTTGCTCCTTCATTTGTTCTGCTTCTTGTTCCACCTTTTCTTCGCAGATGTATTTGAAAATTTCCATATTCAGCTCTTCATCTGTCATCTGTGAAATACATGCATCAAAATTTTCAACCTGAGGATGAAAAGAAATGTCAGATTTTAGGTCTTCATCCTCTGATCTGGGTGAAATGATTGGCTCAGGTAGATCTTCATCAAACATTTGTGCAAAGTATTCTCCAAGATCTTCATTTTGAGGCTTGAAAGTTTGATCCTCCGTTGTTGGTGCAGTTGGTATAAATGGATCAGCTTCCTCCTCGTCAGAGTCAGAATAATAAAAATCAAATCGAGACTTTGCCGGTTCGGGTTCCTGAACTGATACCTCTGGTTGTTGATACTGCTCAGCCTCCACCTCTGTTGAAATGTCATTGTGAAATGATTGGTACTTGAAAGCTTCATCAGTGTCATCTGGAACTGTTCTTGAGGTATGTAGTTCTGGTTTTCTGTGAATTGTCTGATCCGATCTGTCATTCTCTGTATGGATTCTGTGTTACTCTGAACTTGTGTATCAAATCGAGCTGTCTGTTCCTTGAACATGTGAATCAATTGATCTTCCTCTGATGGTTCTGGTTGTTGATGAAGATCAAAGGTAGATGGTGGATAGATGATGAAAAATGTGGTTCTGTGAAATGTGATGGCTCGTATAGCATGATTGTCTCCAGAAATTCTCCCACTCTGATCGATATATACATTGATCGCTCGGGTGGTTACTGTCACAAATCACACATCTCCCCATTTCGTTCTGATGAACAAATGTAGCATTGCTGGTTCTGGCATCCAGTCAACAGGCCTCAGAAAACCAGACTGTTGCTCCCAGATTTGGGGTGTACGTAGTCTCTCAATCTCCCAGTAGTGTTCCATTTTTAAGTCACCTGAAATCAAAAGAAAGTAATAAAATTACAGATAAAAATAAAGAAAATTAGATACAAGTAAATTAGATAGCTTCAAAATTAATAACTCAAGAAATATAAGTCCCCGGCAACGGCGCCAAAAACTTGACCGGCGTAAACACACACGTATAACGCAAGCGCACGTATCGTTCAAGTAGTATAAAAATATCGATCCCACGAGGACTTAATTCCTACTGTTGTTATTAATTATTGAATCTATTTAATTACAAATATCTAATTAAAGGGAGAATGTAATTGATTGCTTGATTGATTTTGTTGATTGAGATTTGCTAAATAAATAACTAAAAAGATAAAAGAAAATACTAAGGAAAATAACAGATAAAAAGATATAAGGTTGTGAATTCTTTTAATATCATTTAAAAGATGAAGTGATTATTTTATGTTGTGTAATAAATCTGTTTACTAACCTGGAACACTAAATTATGTAAAAGCCTCTTCCGATGGTCAACTACAAATACCCAGTATAACCCAATTGAACCATTCCTATGTCAAACCACATTACCTGGATTCATTAAGTCTAAGTTCCAATTATGGCTACCCCCGCCCTACAGGTATATTCCTATCCTGTAAGGAAATCTATTAAAGGGTTATCTATCCTCAAGGAAGATCGTGGTGTTGGAATATATGACCCATAGCGTCACTATTTGCACAGATCATTGTGTTGTTGTAGCAAATTAACTATGTAATAAGGAAATTGCACTCTCATCATCGTTTGTGATTAGATCACCATAGATATATAAATGAAGAGAGGTCCCTATGATTAGTTCATGGACTGAGAATGATATGAGACAGTATCAGTCCCCAAAGGTTTAATCATTAAATATCCCTAGTCGTAGTATTATCGAGACTGGACATCGATAATGCGGAATAGACTAGTATTGCACTGTGCGCGTTGTGAGGGCACAACGGCATAGTTCTCATATATATAAGTATTGGATACTTGTGCAAGTGCGATAGGAGGTCGTGTTTCACCGATGGTACGGGAAACAGCTTCGCTCTGGATAGACCCTTCGGAATCCCATTGGTATTATGACTAGGTGTCTATGGGAGGCCGAAATCAAGGTAGGTGTGTATAGTCTTAACCTGAGACTTACATCGCTAATACTTACGACAATCGGTAAACTTTAGTTTTGGTGGTGGGGGATCTTAACTGGTTCTGTGTTCACCTATTCTGGGTTTATCAGAGAATCGTAGTGTATTGGATGTGATGTCAAGACGGAAGTGTCACTCCAGTCATAATGGAGATGATGTCACGCAGGATACGGTATTAGTGCTCTTAAAGTGATGCGCATCCAATCGTGATATTATGACCAGGTCATGAATATCCGATTATAGAGACTAGTTACCAGACATCCGATATGTGTTCGGACGGGGCAGACACTTATCAGCCCCAGCCCTAGCACGTGATTATCCGATACTGGGCCGATATGCACAATACAATTGTATACTACGCTTGATACAGATCTAGATATTCTTTGATGAATATGTCCGGAGAACTTGGGAAGACTTGGTGCTTTGCTAGGAGTCGACCTTGTCTCGTAAATCGGTTCGTTAGAACGTAGTACTTGGTACGTACGTGATTCGGGCACTCCGACGACCGTATTTACTGCCAACTTATCCGGGGATCTCATGGGTCGCTTCCCGATAATCCACCGATGACGCACAACTTGCACTCTTGAATATCTGGAATAATGGGATTATAATAGAAGAGAGAGAAAATTAATCTAGGATTAATAACGGAGATGTTTTATCCGGGATAAAATATCGTCTTAGAGAGAGAGAGAGCGATTAATTCGGAATTAATCGATGTATTAGACGAAATTAGATTTCGACGCGGAATTAAAATTAGATTTTAATTCGGGCAAACGAGTTAATTAAGAATTAATTCGTTAGCGACGTAAATAATAATTTCGCCGGGGGCAATTATTTATTTAAATTCGATTGAATTAACGTCGCGACGTAAGCTCGGTATTTCGGAAATATCGAACCCGAACGCGTGAGTGCACGTGGGCCCACTTTCATTTGGAAACGTGTGGGGCCCACATGACACATGTCATTGTATATATTATTTTATTGATAATGCATTGCATGTTGATAGTGTAGATTGCACTCAATGTCATTGCATGGAGTTTGAGTGTTTGACACTCTAAGCCATTGCATGTGTTGTGTCATAAATTTATTATTAATTTAATAAATTATGGCATAAATATAAATTGATTTTTGGTAAATCATTTTAATTAACATAACACAACTTCTTCTCTCTCAAATTCTCTCATCTCTCTCACGCCCAAGTGTGGCTTTTCTTCACTGGTTTTGAACCAGTTTGGGCGTGAGCTAAAGGGAAGCAAGAGTGGTTTCTCATGGTGAGAAATCAAGTGCTAGCACACTTACAAGTCTTGCGAAGGTGGTAGGGAGGTTCGACCATGAGACGGGATCCATCCGACGAAGCTAGGAGCTCCGTTTCTTCACTAAATTTTCTGTTTTTGTAGGCAGTGGACTGCATGCAGTAGGCTTACATGGCAGTGCGTTTTTGGGTTCATTTGTCTTCAAATCGACTCTACCGATCAATGTGAGTATTCCGCTACCTCCGTTGATGTGTTCACACATAATTTCATGTCTTGTTTGATCTTGGGACCTTAGAATTTACCAACAATGGCATCATGAGCTAATGTTGCAAGCATGAAATTTGTAGGGCTTAAAATTTGGGTAAATGTTTGTTGAGCATGATTTGAATAAATTGCTTGTTTGAGTATGCTTATAACATGTTTAAATTCATTTTGGTTGGACTAATTTGATGAAAAATGATTTGGAATTATTTTCCCCAAACTTATTGCCTTGGCCGAATGTTTAATGGATTTTGAATCCTTGGAATTTTTTGATTTTGATTCATTGGATGAGTTAAAATCATGTAGGATGATGTTAATTTGAATCGAATTGGATTAGATTTTGAATTGAACATAAACCCTAAAATCTAGATGTTGGCCGAATGGTGTGATGAAATTGATTGAAGCATGTTCTTGTGAAATTTGATGAATAAGAATGCTTACATGTATATAGAATGATGTTACATGGAATCAATTTTATGAAAAATGCATTGGATGATTTTTCCCCAAAAATTCCACCTTGGCCGAATGAGTAATGCCCTTTAATGTCTTGGTAATTTTGATTTTGTGACATTGGATGTGTATAAAATCAAATCGGAGGGTGATTTGATGTCGATTGTAGGTTCGATTGGATCGAAACCAAATCGGACACAAAATCCCTCCTTGGCCGAGAGCATGAAAGCATGTAAATGGTTTGATTTTTCATTATGTGTGTTTGACATGTGATAATGAATTGAATATGATTAATAAGACTAATTTGGTGTTTTAAAAATGTTGATTTAGTTGATTAATCATATAATGCACTTTAGGTAATTAAATTGCGTAATTGGATTAGTGTAATTTAATTATTTAGGCTTAAATTGATTTGGGCTTGAATTGTTGTATTTGGGGCTATTGGGCTTGATTTATCAAGTTTGGTTTAGGCCAAGTGGATTGGATCCAATTGGGCCCAAAACCTTAACCATAAAGCCCAATTGCGACTAATGAACCTTTAATGTTCAATTGGGCCTAATGGGCCAAGATTGATTTATGGGCTTATGGGGTAAATACCGGATTGGACTTTGGTTATCGGTTTGACCCGAGTTGACCAAAAGTCCACGCCTTAAGAAATCAATCAAAAGCCCATTGGACTTTAATTGAATTGACGTTGGACGTTAATCGGTCTTTGAGACGCGTTACGATTAGATTTGGAATTTAAATCGTAAAAGGTTTATTAAATAAAGTGTATATTTAATTTGGAATTGAAAAGTGAATTAGTATTAAATACATGTTAAATTAGATTTAATAATGTAGTTTAATTTAATTCATGAATTCGTACTTTAGTACTTATTCGCAAAAACGAGTTTGACTCGAACAAAATCAAATCGTTGTTTGAACATTGGATGATCACTTAATTATCAGATTATTAATTTGATTAGATTGATTGATAGCATGCTTATGTGTGTGAATACATGGTTGTGTTGAATGAATAATGTATATCGGATGGATATTAGTCGGGTGGGCAATTTTAGTTAGAAATTGTTGTAATAAATTCGATTTATTAAATTGGACCTGCGTGTCCAGCCTTATCACCTTCTTTCTCTTTGTATTCTCTTCTCACCTATTCCCCTCTATGTATATGAGGTTTCTTTAGAAGTGTAGTGTAACGGGTAGAAGTTGTACAAGTGCTAGCTTGAGTGAGAAAGGGAGAGATTTGATCTAGGATCAATGTGTTAAGTATCCATCCGCATATCATTATTATTTATTTTCATACTCGCTTTATTATGTATTTAGAATGCATGTTAAGGGGTGTATGATGATGAGACCTTAACAAAGATAATTAAATTGGTAGCCAATTTGCACGCGAAAAACCCTCATTAAATATCATGCGTTTTTCCTTCCATTGAGTGATTCTTACTCAAGATCCGAGATTGGCAGGGGTTGTTGGCCAAAGTCAAGCCCTTGTCCATCAAAGATGTGTTTTAATCACGAGGCTTTGTTCTATATCGGTGTCGTGTCCAAGTTGTGGTTTGTTGGCCAAAGTCAAGACCACTTCTTGTCCATTGACATTGATTACGAAGCCTCCATGGTCAATGGGTCCGCGCTTGACTGGGATCATCAGGTTTGTTGTGCCAAAGCCAAGGTCTAGTTGATTCAGAGGAAAATGGTTAGGGTATATATATTGGATATATAGGCATATATAAGATATATGTTTAGGACTTGGATGTCCACCTAACCGGATCTAGGAATTGGATGAGATCCAATTGATCTTAGAGATCTACCTAGTTAATTATCATACAATTTGTTGGCCAAAGTCAAGATTGTGTGATATTTAACGGGATCCTAGCCCACTAGGAAACACGGTTTCCCGAGTACTCGACAGAGGGTTAGAGACTCGACGAAAAATAGTGGGAGGCAAGTATTGAATTTGCAACATTCGTTCGAATACTCGCTAAACACGCTCATTTTATTTTACTCGTCATATTTATTAAAAGTATTAGTTGGACTAATATTTTATGTTGTTTTAAAGATATATATAGTTGGACTATATACAAACTCATTCAATATATAGTTGATTTTGTAATTGGATTATAGTAATCAATATAATTGAATTAAATGATAGTTGATTTTATAATGGGATTATAGTAATCAATATTAAAATTATAGTTGATTAAATAATTGGATTATTGTAATCATTATAATAAATAGTACCTTAATAATTTGATTAAATAGTTGGACTATTAAAATCAAGTAAAGAATTGAAAAGGTTGAATATTTAAAATATATAATCCCTGGATTAAATGTTTTAAATGATTTAATTTTCAATTGGGAATTAATAATAGGTTAATTTATTTGATAAAATAACTTATTATTACTAAGCCCATAATTAAGCAAATAGTAGAGCATAAAGTCTTTGGAAGATTTATGTGATGATGACTTTAGTGCTTAATTAATATACTTACAATAAATCTATCTTTAGATTTAAAAGTATTAAAATTGCAATTAATAATTCTTGGAGAATTAATTGACTATTCTAGTGGAGAAAAGTCAAAGTTTGCAATTAGGGCATATAGCACAAGGTGCACATCGTTTCGATATTTCGAAACCCAAGGCTTGGCCAAAGGTTTGTGAAATATTGAAAAAGGATAATTGACATATCTCAAAGTGACTACCATTTGGATATGGAAGACACAGAAGGAATTAAAGAAAGGGCGAGGCTCTAACTTTAAAATATTTGTCAAAGTTATGTTCACTACTAGTATTAAAATTGGATTTTAAATACTTAGTGTGGTACATAAAATATATGTATTGACGTTCAGAATCCGCTGTGAGCTGGATACTGGCTTCAAGCCGAGATTTCTCTGCGAATCGGAAACGGGACGAAAGTCGCTGTTTCGACCGCAGATACCTAAGTTTAGAAACTACCCTTTGGGTATGTATTTAAATTAGGAACTGTCATAATGTAACTAGTTTATCTAGAGTCATTATCTCTATATCAGTGTTTAATCCATTGCGGATAAAACCTTTATATTCTAGAACACTAAAGTGTTTCAATATATAAAGATGATACTGAGATAAATACATTGGATGTAAATAACAGAATTTATATTTTGAATATAAATAAAATCTCAAACATATAAAATGACAAATAAATAGCTCAAATTGATTTGATCAATGGAGACTTATTTGTGGCATTGTTGTCTGGGACACAATTAAACAAGACTCGTATATCCACACTTTTGAAGAGTGGGTACTAGGACTGATTTGACTATTCAAATAAGGTCTACGAATCTAGTTTATTAAACAAGACTCGTATATCCACACTTTTGTAGAGTGGGTACTAGGACTGATTTGACTATTCAAATAAGGTCTGCGAATCTAGTTTATTAGGTAATATACCTAAAATACTATTTACTTGGTAATAGTAAAAGGGCCACCGATCTGTTAGCCCTATTCATGGTGAAGTAAGTGGGCCCATATCTAGCTAGGCTAGATGTGAACATGAATATTTCGTGACCTTAACGGATGTGACATCACGTTGTGGTTATGTGTTTCTTTTGAAGAACACAGATCGGAAACTTTAGAGTTTCGACACGAAGTAGACAAACAGATCGGCTATAGTATTATTCCGCCACGGTAAAACCGTAATGGAAAATACTTAAGCAGTAAGTTTCATATGTAAATGAAAGAGTACGGTATTCTTTCGTATGAGGACTCTCCCGAGACACGTTAGTTAAACGGTGTGTCCGAACCAAAAACCGAATTTTGTTGGACATAATAAGGTTTATCACGAGTCGCTCTGAGCTACTATTTCCTTCAACAGGATATGTATTAACAGTGCAAAACTTATTTAGAATAAGGTTCCATATAAATCTGTTTGACAGATATCATATAGGATATGAACAGGGAAGAAACGAGGTTTCTCATTCCTGATAATTTGGGTATGCGAGGCATAGCGTTTGGATGATACCAAACTAAGGACCCAAATTGGATAAGTGCCAATATAAGTTATCCTAAGGGAAACCTTAAATATAGTACTTGTAAATCCCACATGAGAACAATGTAATTGTTGCTCACCATGCGGTTTTCCTGAGAGGAATACCGATATGCAGTGGTCAGTGGGAGGATAGTGATACTCGATGAAAATCGGGTGTAATACTGATCAAGGCACGAAGTCCTTAATGGAACACAAACAGTTCATCTATGATGAATCTATACCATTAATCTTCAAATACACAAGAAACTAGTAGATCGGATAGAGTCAGAAAACAACCTAGGGTATGGGTTTCTGATCTCACCCCATAAAGATGTCAATCTTATGGTGGTGTACCATCTGACTACGTTTAGAGGAAGTGATACGAGGTATCGACTCCCTGTTATGGCAAAGTGCCATGAGTCCGAAATGGATTCCATGTATAACAACTATGTTTGGATACTAGTTGTTGTACCACAAGGCGTTGTGCCTATGGTACATTAAAGGTCTTCAAGGAAGACATACATGGAAGGCAACATACCAACGTACAAACAGCAGGCTTTTGACGGAAAGGTAGCGTTATCAACATTATGTTAATAACGGTTCAACCTTTTTACCTGTTGCCATGATAAATCCATTTTGAAGATGCTTGTTGATAACTGTATATTTCATTGATGAAATATGTCAGTTACAAATCAAAATCGCTTTCCTGAAAAGGAAACCTTTTGGAGGATGCTTACAACATCCTGACGATTTTGTATAACCGACAAACCAGGTTTGCGGGTTATTCGATCCATGTTTGGATTGATGCAAGCATAAGGTTCTTGGAACTGTTGTTTTGAAATAATCATAATGGTTTATGATTTGACTCAAAACGAAATAATTCTTGTGTATATAAGGAGGTTAGTGGGAGAGCGCACTGACAGTGAAATTCCCATAAAACAATTGGTGAAAGCTTGGCTTTCATAGATATTCTTTCAATAGAAATTCTCCGTAGAATTCTGGGGAGTAACAACCTTTATTCAGGGAATAAAGATCTACTGGGATAGATTTGGAGTTGTTAACACTCTCTGGGAAATTGTACATTTAAAATGTACTTGTATTGGTGTCTCATACGCTTCGAGCATATGGAGTCACAATCGGGTCAATCCAAGTGACAGTCACTGGATTGAAGATTAAAGAACATCTGTTAGTATCTGAGAGAACTAAAGATGTTGTCTTAAACTATGGAGATGGAGAACTTGAAGTGACTGGGATCACTGCTGCAAGTTTCCAAACCGGTAAATACTGCGGTACTATAAAGTTTGAACACCGGGACAGTGAGCTGGAAATCTTCCTAGCAAGATAACTGTTGCCGAATATAAACAACAAATGCGGATCATTGCTGCAGCTGAGGCAGCAATGAGGCAGCAATAGAAGACATCTGGGTCGAAAATAAATCTAATAAGATTAGATAAAGTTCTGTTAGCAGCTGAGCTAGGCGTCAGCATAGGCTAAGGAATTAAAGGTCTCATCGACGATCCAGATATATACTTCTGTATCATCTGATTCGTTCGGATCATACATCGTGGCGATGTGATGATCGTGTAAATCGCGTCAGACAATAATTAAGCAAATCCGCTGACGAAAACCTTTCCTCAGCAATTTGAGCGAATTGTACATAGTTCGAGTGTAGGACACTTGAGTGACTCGCTACGTGCCAAGTGGGAGATTGTTGGATAATATGACCCATAGCGTCACTATTTGCACAGATCATTGTGTTGTTGTAGCAAATTAACTATGTAATAAGGAAATTGCACTCTCATCGTTTGTGATTAGATCACCATAGATATATAAATGAAGAGAGGTCCCTATGATTAGTTCCTGGACTGAGAATGATATGAGAGACAGTATCAGTCCCCAAAGGTTTAATCATTAAATATCCCTAGTCGTAGTATTATCGAGACTGGACATCGATAATGCGGAATAGACTAGTATTGCACTTGTGCGCGTTGTGAGGGCACAACGGCATAGTTCTCAATATATAAGTATTGGATACTTGTGCAAGTGCGATAGGAGGTCGTGTTTCACCGATGGTACGGGAAACAGCTTCGCTCTGGATAGACCCTTCGGAATCCCATTGGTATTATGACTAGGTGTCTATGGGAGGCCGAAATCAAGGTAGGTGGTGTGTATAGTCTTAACCTGAGACTTACATCGCTAATACTTACGACAATCGGTAAACTTTAGTTTTGGTGGTGGGGGATCTTAACTGGTTCTGTGTTCACCTATTCTGGGTTTATCAGAGAATCGTAGTGTATTGGATGTGATGTCAAGACGGAAGTGTCACTCCAGTCATAATGGAGATGATGTCACGCAGGATACGGTATTAGTGCTCTTAAAGTGATGGCGCATCCAATCGTGATATTATGACCAGGTCATGAATATCCGATTATAGAGACTAGTTACCAGACATCCGATATGTGTTTCGGACGGGGCAGACACTTATCCAGCCCCAGCCCTAGCACGTGATTATCCGATACTGGGCCGATATGCACAATACAATTGTATACTACGCTTGATACAGATCTAGATATTCTTTGATGAATATTCCGGAGAACTTGGGAAGACTTGGTGCTTTGCTAGGAGTCGACCTTGTCTCGTAAATCGGTAGTAGAACGTAGTACTTGGTACGTACGTGATTCGGGCACTCCGACGACCGTATTTACTGCCAACTTATCCGGGGATCTCATGGGTCGCTTCCCGATAATCCACCGATGACGCACAACTTGCACTCTTGAATAATCTGGGATTATAATAGAAGAGAGAGAAAATTAATCTAGGATTAATAACGGAGATGTTTTATCCGGGATAAAATATCGTCTAAAGAGAGAGAACGAGAGCGATTAATTCGGAATTAATCGATGTATTAGACGAAATTAGATTTCGACGCGGAATTAAAATTAGATTTTAATTCGGGCAAACGAGTTAATTAAGAATTAATTCGTTAGCGACGTAAATAATAATTTCGCCGGGGGCAATTATTTATTTAAATTCGATTGAATTAACGTCGCGACGTAAGCTCGGTATTTCGGAAATATCGAACCCGAACGCGTGAGTGCACGTGGGCCCACTTTCATTTGGAAACGTGTGGGGCCCACATGACACATGTCATTGTATATATTATTTTATTGATAATGCATTGCATGTTGATAGTGTAGATTGCACTCAATGTCATTGCATGGAGTTTGAGTGTTGACACTCTAAGCCATTGCATGTGTTGTGTCATAATTTATTATTAATTTAATAAATTATGGCATAAATATAAATTGATTTTTGGTAAATCATTTTAATTAACATACAAACAACTTCTTCTCTCTCAAATTCTCTCATCTCTCTCACGCCCAAGTGTGGGCTTTTCTTCACTGGTTTTGAACCAGTTTGGGCGTGAGCTAAAGGGAAGCAAGAGTGGTTTCTCATGGTGAGAAATCAAGTGCTAGCACACTTACAAGTCTTGCGAAGGTGGTAGGGAGGTTCGACCATGAGACGGGATCCATCCGACGAAGCTAGGAGCTCCGTTTCTTCACTAAATTTTCTGTTTTTGTAGGCAGTGGACTGCATGCAGTAGGCTTACATGGCAGTGCGTTTTTGGGTTCATTTGTCTTCAAATCGACTCTACCGATCAATGTGAGTATTCCGCTACCTCCGTTGATGTGTTCACACATAATTTCATGTCTTGTTTGATCTTGGGACTTAGTTAGAATTTACCACCACGTGGGCTATTAAGTCTAAGGCTGATGAATGAAATCTAAATCCCTATGTCTAGTTCATTTAGATTTACCATTTCAATCTTATTGGTGATCAGACAATAAGAAGCTTTAAGCTTAAGACTTAATAAGTAAACTTATAGATTATCCAAACTATAAAATAATCCCTTATAAAACTATTGATATTAAAAGTTATCACAACCCCTAGATAACTAACACATAACTAGGACTAATAAAAACACAAAAATAAAAGACATAAAATAAAAATACTGAAAAGTAAAATAAATAAAATGTTAAGGTAAAAGGAATTAATCCATACTACTTATTTAGATATCTCCCATTAAAATAATATAAAAACTTGTGATTAATATCAACCAGCCATAAAGGCGGAACCAAATAACCAGCCATAAAGGCGGAACAAAATAACCAGCCATAAAGGCGGAACCAAAATAACCAGCCATAAAGGCGGAATATATGTTTTATTATCCACCGACCAATCTGGCGGTATCCTGATTAAGTCCAATTTAAATAGTAAATATATTATTTTAAGGGAGATTAATCTAAATAGTAATAGTAAAAGAAATTACCTTTCACCCGAACATAAGGAAATTACCGCATCACGGTAAATAGTAAAAACTGTAAAAAGTAAATAGTAAATAGTAAAAACTGTAAAAGAAAGTAAAAAGTAAAAATTAAATTACTATTATTACAAAAAGTAATTAAAAATTATTTACAAAAGTAAAGAAATAAAAACTTAAAGACTTTTAGAGAGAGAAACTCTCTCTTTAGGAAGATTTGAAGAGAGAGGACTGGACTCTGAATTCTGAAATCTCGCCCTCTATTTATAGGCGCGGATGGGGTGCGAGCGTCGCGACGCTGGGCGCGCGTCGCGCCGCGCGCTACAGTGACACGTGTCACTTGCTGGTTCGTTGACTCAGATCTGATCCGCTGACGTGGCACTGTTCATGACGTCATCGCTTACGTCATGCTGACGTGTCAACTGTTCATGACGTCATCGCTTACGTCATGGTGATGAGGTGGAAGGTGACGTGGCGACACGTGGGGCGGTGGCCGTCCGACGAATGAGAGCTTGACACGTGGCGCGCTGTGATTGGCTGACGATGACGTGCCACATTGACTTGGTTGACTTGCTGACGTGGCTGCTGATGTGGACGATGATGTGGCGACACGTGGCATGACACGTGAGGCGGTGGCCGTCCAAGCAATGAGATCTTGACACGTGTCACGGCGCACGTTAGCATCTCCGTTGTGATGGTGACACGTGGCAGGCGCATGTTTGCAAAGTCAACTTTTCTCAGATTCTGATTTTGTGGACCCGGCGTATTTTAGCAATTTCGGCGCAGGCTGGGAGTCGCGGCGCGCAAGGCTCCAGCGTCGCGACGCGCAGAAGAAGGAATTTTTCCTATTGACGCATTTTTGACCGGTTTTGTCCCAAATTGCCTCCAGTGCTGTCCAAACTTTATTTATCTGCAAAATAACAACAAAACACATCAAAACGTTCATAAATCTCGAGAAACAAGACAAAACATTAGGTCAAATGAGTGGGAAATAGTGATATAAATACCACTCATCAATAACCACACAAAACTACACTAAAAAACCACGAAAAAACACTCGAAACAGTTCGTTGAAACGTTAAGACAATGACCTGAACAGTGAGCAGAAAATACAGAAGAAACAGCAGCAAAACGGAGACCAAACGGCGAGCAAAGCAGCAAAACAGTGAGCTAAGACGCTGAACCAGTGAACCGGAAGAATAAGGAGCTTTTACCCCTTCCGATCTCCGCGAAACGCAAGTCCGAAGATGACTTAAAAGGTTAGACCTGAGGGTACTTTCCACACCAATCTTTATTTGATTTTTGTCATTTATTTTGACTGTATTTTAATTATTTCTTGAATCTTGTGTGTGTATGATGCGTGTTGTGGGTATTGGATGAATGAAAAAGTGTCGTCTCTTGTGGTATATAGGATGGAAACCCAGACGTAAATTCTGTAGCCGAATCCGAATGGACGGTAGTGCGTTCTGTACTTGGGATACAACTCCACGTACCGCTTGAGTAAACGGCACCTTCTTTTGTTTCATGTTGCTTTGATTTATTTATTTATTTTTCGTCACTTGAATTCTGCATGTTGCTTATTTATGTATGATTCAATCGAGCGCATGGGCTTAGTAAGTGGAATGAAAGATCCCCTATGGGGAGGGGTTAAAGCCCTCTACCACGATGCTTCGCCGCGCCGGTTGATGTGTGTTTGGTTTAGTGCAAGATACGTTCAATCGGGCATACTACATTTTTATATTATTGCTTTTAATTCTTTGTATGCATGATTCAATTGAGCACATGGGCTTAGTAAGTGCAATGAAAGATCCCCTATGGGGAGAAGTTAAAGCCTTTTACTATGATGCTTTGCCGCGCCGGTTGATGTGTGTTCGGTTGAATGCAAGATACGTTCAATCGGGCATACTACATTTGATATTATTGCTTTTAATTCTTTGTATGCATGATTCAATCGAGCCCATGGGCGTAGTAAGTGCAATGAAAGATCCCCTATGGGGAGGGGTTAAAGCCCTTTTACCACGATGCTTTGCTGCACCGGTTGATGTGTGTTCGGTTGAATGTAAGATACGTTTGATCGGACGTACTGAGCTTGACATTGTTGTCTTTATTCTTTGTGTTGCGTGCATCAGGTCTGGTTCCGTTCGAACGCGTTCTAGAACGCTACACGAATGCGAACCTTCTGTTTACCATTCAAACGCGTTCTCAAACTCTACATGAACGCACACGTACTTTCTTAATCTTATCATGCATCAGGTCTGGTTCTGTTCGAACGCGTTCTCGAACGCTATACGAACGCGAACCTTCTATTTACCGTTCGAACGGGTTTTCAAACGCTACGCAAACGCGCACGCATTTTGTTTCATCAGGTCTGGATCCATTCGAACGCGTTATCAAATGCTACACGAACGCGAACCTTCTGTTTACCGTTCGAACGCGTTTACGAATGCTACACGAACGCGCACACACTGAACTAAGTCTGTCTCATCATATTTCATGCACAACTGCCTTTTGGGTGATCTCCCTTGCATTATGTAGCCAATCATATTATTTGTATTCCTGCATTCACCCATTCGATGTGTTCTTGGGATGATATTCAAGCATGATTAGGTTGCTAACATGTTATTTGGTTAATATGTTCATGAGATAGTACTCAAGCATGATTAGGTTGTTCTTAGTTTTCCCTATCATATGATTGAGAAATGTTCATGAGATTGCCATGTGATGTTGCATGTTGTGATGAACTTGTTGATGTATGCATGTGAATTTAGAAGCATGATACTCTTGGAAATAAGTGCTACTTAAGCCTGATTAAATTATTACATAAATCATTTCATTACAAGTGGCATAAGTAAGGGACCTTTCCGAACCCAACGGTTTGAGGTCTTCCCTTGCGAGGGGTGAGTGCGGCCTTAAATCTCATTTTCCCGGTTCATATCATTTGGCGACTCCATTACTCTCCGGTTTAGTCCCCTGTGGCTACTCCGTACTCCCAACCGGGCCGCGAGCCCAGGACAGCATGCGTCGTCCAGTCTCTGTGTCCCACAGTCTGGCGACTCCACTGGGGATAGAGACTCGGCCCCGAAATATTGTCTTGTGATGTTTGGATTTATGTTTTAATTGACAGTGTCTATAGTGGATAAAGTGGGGGTTTAATCAAAGGCATTTTGAGGCTAGGTAATGGTTTGGTGTCTTCATTCATTCACTACCTTTCTAGAAGGAAAAGCTGTGAAGGCACCTAGATAGCCATCTACTCGTAGCCTATTGTGATGGACTAATTTGGAGGACTCGTTGTTTATTCCTGACACCAAGCGATAAGAGCCTAAGAGGCTTGGGTATTTAAGTGAGCCTCCCTCCACCTTCCCTCTGGGGAATCTACAACGGGAAATCCATTTGACAGTCCGTCACATACCATAGCTCATTGGCACGTACCTTAGTGTATAAAAAAGGGTGCGCTCACTTGGTTACTCAAACCCTTGAGTGGGGAGACCTAGTTGTGGGCCATCCTTCGCCGGTGAGAGCCTTTGTCTATACTCTTGCTAACGCACCCATAGACCGGGTTGGGTAAAGTAACAATTATTTCCTTGAATATGTGCTTATGGACCATCCTCATTTGGATGCAGTTGGACTATTGTCAGAAATGCGGACTTGCTGGGCCATTTAAACTGGGGAGAGTTCGTACCTTATGACTATTAGGCCCGAAGCTTCTGAAATGTTGATGGGCCATTATGTAGAAATTATTACGTTATGTTTGCATTATCTTTCTTCTATGCTTGTGTTTGGGAACATCGTCGTTTGGATCCATTTGGACCATTTATCATGGGATATGGGCTTGTTGGGCCATTTAAACTGGGACAAGAACGTATTTCATGACTATTGGGCCAAATGCGTCTAAGTGTTGATGGGCCACTTTGTGCTTGTGTTCGGAACATTACCATTTGGATTTAGTTGGGTTCCTTGTCATAAGATGTGAACTCGTTGGGCCATTTAAACTGGGATGGGTTCACTCATGTGACAATTAGCCCGAAAGATTCTAAAATGGTAACCGGCCGATTTGTTTGAAAATTTTAATTGATTTAATATGTTATATATGTTACATGCATCTAATGCACCTCATGCATACATATATCATGTTAACACCGTCTATGTCTCTAAAAGACATCATAGATACCGTTTGGGTTAGAAAAGGGACAAGACTCACTAAAAGAACAAGTATGAGTGAATCCGATAATGAGGTATCCCGTATGGATCAGTTAGAGAACGATCTCGCCAAGGTCACTGAACAGTTGCAAGCTTTGACTACTGCTATGGCTGGTATAGCTGGGTCTCGTGCCGGGGTTAATTCCGGGGATGTGAGGCAAGAGGAATCTCCGAATAGATTGGGGGATGATACCCCCACTTTTGATGATGATATGGCAGAGTATGCAGCATGCAGAGCATCTGGGTCTCAGACAGAGTTACACAAGCTCCGGGATCAGGTTGAGTCAGTTACCCGCAAGATGAGGGGTAAGAATGATGATTTGCTGGATTATGACACACTGACTTTCGAGCAACAGTTGTCGGCACAGTTCAAGATGCCTGATATGGCTAAGTTTAACGAGAATGGGGATCCAAGGGTGCATCTCCGGTAGTATGTCTCAGTCATGAGTTCAGTGGGCCTATCACAGCTCCAAGTCCAAAAGATGTTTGGGATGTCACTCGAGGGGGCACCTGTGGTTTGGTATCATAGCCTTGAGAAGAAGGTTAAGGAAGATTCGAGGGAACTAGCTGATGTTTTTCTAAAGTAGTATGTTACAGACTTGGAGATTGATTTGTCACTCCGAGATTTGGAGAACACTAAGCAGAAGCCAGAGGAGAGCTTCAAAGAGTATGTAGACCGCTGGAGAGGTCAATTTTTGAAAATGCAGACTCGGCCTTCAGAGAAGGACCAGATTAAGATGATTATCAAGGGTACTAAGCCCTCAATTTATGGCAAACTGAGGAGGATGACCTCCATGATTGTGGATTTCCGACAGTTGAGAGAGACTGTTATGGATATTGAAGAAGAGGAGGCTGAAAACAGAAAGTTTTATGGCCAGAATAAAAGAAATTTTGGGGGGCATTCTGAGACCAAGGCCACTACGGCCGAGGTCGCTACCGTCAGAAATAGGCGATTCTCCAATCTTGGTAGACCTATGTCAAAGGTGTTCGAAAAACTAAAGGCGCAAGGACTTCTGGAACCCTTAGAGGCTAAACCAATTCCAAACCCTGTACCACCCAACCTTGACCTAAGCCTATATTGTCACTTCCATCGGAGAAGGGGTCATGAAACTGATAGATGCACCCGCCTTAGGCATGAGATCCAAAACCTCATTGACTCCCACAAAATACCTGACCCAGAAAGAGAACAACCCAACGAACACAGAAATCCCATACCTAACTACATGATCAAATCTGGCCTACCCGAAACCCTTGTCCTCCAAACTCTCAACCACTCAGCTTCATTCATAGGAATATGGGATGACAACGGTGGAGAACCATAGGCCAATGAAGAAGGCAATGCTGCGAATGATGAAGTTATTCCTCCTAGTTTATTTGATCCTGCATTTTTAATAAAGACATTGATGTTGTCTCTTTGTTTGAACCTCTTCTTAATAATAATAAAGACGTTCGTTTTGCTTACTTGCCTGAATCTCTTCTTTTCAACCGACAACATGAGTATATTTGAGAAAAGCATTCAACCTTGGTACTATGAAATTCAGTGATGTTTAAAACATGGGGAATTCCCGAAAGCAGAAAGCAGAAAAGATATGGTGATCATTCAGAAATTGAGAAATGGGGCAGTGAGACTATCAGACTTGGAAGGGAATGAGTTCACCTAGCCAATTTAAGTGGAAAGGTTGAAGCAGTACTTTGCCTGAGGAGGAATTGGCGGAAGACCTAACCCAACGGAATAGGAAACACATTCATGCATACATGCATACACGTCATATACATGCAATCTTTGTCTTGTTTTGTATTCACAGGTTTCAAAGAAGAAAAAGAGAAAGCGGCAAAGACAAGCCAATCAGAAGCAGCAACAGTAAAATGTCGTCAGTTTCATAAATGAATCAGTTTCAGTCTGGAGGGTCGAGGCTCATATTAGCAATATTGGAAATGAATCCCAAGATTGAGGCCCACATCGTCAGAATTTTGGAATGAATCCTAGGATCGAGGCCCATATCAGCAGTTTAAGAATGAAGAAGCCGAGAATGGAGCACAGTTCGAGAATTAACAATCCGAGAATGGAGCAGAATCCGAGAATGGAGCGGAGTTCAAGAATGAACAAGCCGATAATGGCAATCAGAGTTTGAGAATGAACACTCCGGGAATGGAGACATCAGAGTGGTTTCTGCTGGGTAGGGCATTCTGGGGTGAGGCCCACATTGATCCAACATCAGTTTCTGCCAAGTATGGCATTCTGGGGGCGAGGCCCACATCAGTTTAGATTAGTTTGCCAGGTACGGCACTCCGGGTATGGAGACATCAGATCAGCCAGATATGGCACTCCTAGTATGGAGATATCAGATCAGTTTGCCAGGTACGGCACTCCGGGTATGGAGACATGAGATCAGCCAGATACGGCACTCCGGGTATGGAGACATCATATCAGTTTGCCAGGTACGACACTCTGGGAATGGAGACATCAGAGCGGTTTCTGCCGAGTATGGCATTCTGGGGACGAGGCCCATATTACATCAGAACAGTTTCTGCCGGGTAGGACATTCTGGGGGCGAGGCCCATATTACACCAGATCAGTTTCTGCCGGGTATGGCATTCTGGGGGCGAGGCCCACATTACATCAGAACAGTTCAGCCGAGAATGGCACTCTGAGAATGGAGATTAGGTCCGGGAATAGACAGCTCGGGAATAAGCACGCCGAGAATGGCACTCTGAAAATGGAGCACGGTTCAGAAATGGACCATTATCACATCTCGCCGAAAAGGGCACTCCGAAAATGGAGCACGATTCGGAAATGGACCAAGGAAGGCCTAACCCATAGGAATATGATACATATACATGCGATGTTTGTTTTGTGTTCGCAGGTTTGTAGCGGCAAAGACCATCTCATCAAATAACTGTTCAAAAATGAGCCACATTCTCGCACAGCACGGTTCGGAAATGGACCGCTACCACAACAGATGCCGAAAATGGTGCTCCAAAATGGAGCACACACAGCAAACGCCGAAAATGGCACTCCAAAAATGGAGCACCCACAACAGACGCCGAAAATGGCACTCCAAAATGGAGCACTCACAACAGATGCCGAAAATGGCGTTCCAAAATGGAGCACACAAAGCAAAGGCCGAAAATGGCGTTCCAAAATGGAACACACACAGCAAATGCCAGAAATGGCGCTCCAAAATGGAGTACACACACAAAAGATGCCGAAAATGGCGCTCTAAAAATGGAGCACGGTTCGGGAATGAACCAGGGGTCGCAGCACCTCACCACCAAATCAACTCAACTCAACACATGGTAAGTCAAGTGGCAGTTGGCGAGCCAGGTAAGTGAAAATGCATTGCATAACTTTGATAGGATTGTCACTGTTACACATTACACAAGTCCCATCAAAGTGGGGGCGACTGTAGGCACTGCATTTTTGCACATAAGTCCATATGATGAGTCTCATTTGGAGACACTACCTTTTAAGTCACGGAGGTCACGGAAAACGGACATCGGAAGGGGAAATTCAGAATAAACAAGGTTCACTATTTTCGTTCGTGCTGCGTTCGTGTATTCGTTCGAACTCCAAACAGATTGTGGGCGTTCGTACCGCGTTCGAGGAGGCGTTCGAATGGTGTCGGTAAATCTGGTTTTGCTGCTAGCCTCACATTAAGCCCAATTCGCCCAAGCCTTGGCCCACACGCCCAAGCCCACTTAAAACAAATATTTAACACATGGTGAAATCAAAACAAATCTAAAAATCACATACCAAATTAAAAAGATGTCATGCCTAATTAAAATCAATCATAACAAATTAAAAATATTGACTTCCTAATCTAAACAAATTTTGTCCCCCATCAAATCCCTTCCTTGTGAGACAAGGTGAAACCCTAGCCCTTCTCTATATAAACAACCCCTAACCAAGACATGCATCCTCTAGCTCATACAAATAACTCACACAAAAATCACAACACAAAGAGCCTTAGCCACTCACGGCAATAGCAACAAGAATAACATAAATAATTCCCTTCATCTCCTCCACTCCATAACCGAAAACAGCACCCCCTTAAACCTCTACCCATCACCGAAAATCTCCTTCATACAGCAGCCCTCCATCACCGAAAATATACCTCCAAACAGCAGCCTAAACACACCCCAAACAGCCCTTGAAACACGCCTGGACAGCAGCCCAAACCACTCCCAAAAAAACAATCCCTAAAATTCCTTAAAAAAGTAACATAAACTGCACTTATAACCCTTTCAATAACCACACAAAACTACACTAAAAATCCACAAAAAAACACTCGAAACAGTTCGTTGAAACGTTAAGACAGTGACCTGAACAGTGAGCAGAAAATACAGAAGAAACAACAGCAAAACGGAGACCAAATGGCGAGCAAAGCAGCAAAACAGTGAGCTAAGACGCTGAACCAGTGAACCGGAAGAATAAGGAGCTTTTACCCCTTCCGATCTCCGCGAAACGCAAGTCCGAAGATGACTTAAAAGGTTAGACCTGAGGGTACTTTCCACACCCATCTTTATTTGATTTTTGTTATTTATTTTTACTGTATTTTAATTATTTGTTGAATCTTGTGTGTGTATGATGTGTGTTGTGGGTATTGGATGAATGAAAGAGTGTCGTCTCTTGTGGTATATAGGATGGAAACCCAGACGTAAATTCCATAGCCGAATCCGAATGGACGGTAGTGCGGTCTGTACTTGGGATACAACTCCACGTACCGCTTGAGTAAACGGCACCTTCTTTTGTTTCATGTTGCTTTGATTTATTTATTTATTTTTCGTCACTTGAATTCTGCATGTTGCTTATTTATGTATGATTCAATCGAGCGTATGAGCTTAGTAAGTGGAATGAAAGATCCCCTATGGGGAGGGGTTAAAGCCCTCTACCACGATGCTTCGCCGCGCCGGTTGATGTGTGTTCGGTTGAATGCAAGATACGTTCAATCGGGGATATTATGTTTGATATTATTGCTTTTAATTCTTTGTATGCATGATTCAATCGAGCGTATGGGCTTAGTAAGTGGAATGAAAGATCCCCTAGGGGGAGGGGTTAAAGCCCTTTACCACGATGCTTTGCCGCACTGGTTGATGTGTGTTCGGTTGAATGCAAGATAAGTTCAATCGGGCATACTACGTTTGATATTATTGCTTTTAATTCTTTGTATGCATGATTCAATCGAGCGCATGGGCTTAGTAAGTGCAATGAAAGATCCCCTATGGGGAGGGGTTAAAGCCCTTTACCACGATGCTTTGTCGCGCTGGTTGATATGTGTTCGGTTGAATGTAAAATACGTTTGATCGGACGTACTGAGCTTGACATTGTTGTCTTTATTCTTTGTGTTGCATGCATCAGGTCTGGTTCTGTTCGAACGCGTTCTAGAACGCTACACGAACGCGAACCTTCTGTTTACCGTTCGAACGCGTTCTCGAACGCTACGCGAACGCACACGCACTTTCTTAATCTTATCATGCATCAGGTCTGGTTCCGTTCGAATGCGTTCTCGAACGCTATATGAACGTGAACCTTCTGTTTACCGTTCGAACACATTTTCAAACGTTACGCGAACGTGCACGCATTTTGTTTCATCAGGTCTAGATCCGTTCGAACGAGTTATCAAACGCTACATGAACGCGAACCTTCTGTTTATCGTTCGAACAGGTTTACAAACGCTACACGAACGCGCACACACTGAACTAAGTCTGTCTCATCATATTTCATGCACAACTGCCTTTTGGGTGATCTCCCTTGCATTATGTAGCCAATCATATTATTTGTATTCCTGTATTCACCCATTCGATGTGTTCTTGGGATGATATTCAAGCATGATTAGGTTGCTAGCATGTTATTTGGTTAATATGTTCATGAGATAGTACTCAAGCATGATTATGTTGTTCTTAGTTTTCCCTATCATATGATTGAGAAATGTTCATGAGATTGCCATGTGATGTTGCATGTTGTGATGAACTTGTTGATGTATGCATGTGAATTTAGAAGCATGATACTCTTGGAAATAAGTACTACTTAAGCCTGATTAAATTATTACATAAATCCTTTCATTACAAGTGGCACAAGTAAGGGACCATTCCGAACCCAACGGTTTGAGGTCTTCCCTTGCGAGGGGTGAGTGCGGCCTTAAATCTCATTTTCCCGATTCATATCGGTTGGCGACTCCATTACTCTCCGGTTTAGTCCCCTGTGGCTACTCCGTACTCCCAACCGGGCCGCGAGCCCAGGACAGCATGCGTCGTCCAGTCTCTGTGTCCCACAGTCTGACGACTCCACTGGGGATAGAGAATCGGCCCCGAAATATTGTCTTGTGATGTTTGGATTTATGTTTTAATTGACCGTGTCTATAGTGGATAAAGTGAGGGACATCATCCATTACTCTCCGGTTTAGTCCCCCTTGGCTATTCCATACTCCCAATCAGGCCGTGAGCCCGGGACAGCATGCGTCGTCCAGTTTCTGTGTCCCACACCCACATAATCCCATTGGTAGTATGACTATGTGTCTTTGGGAATCCGTATCAGGGTAGGTGTATTTGGTCTTAACCTAAGACTTGCATCGCTAGTACTTGCGACAATCAATACGATTTGGTTTTGGTTGTCCAGGACTTTAACAGGTTATGTGTACGCCTCTTCTGGGTTTATTGAGAATCGTAGTGTATTGGGTGTGATGTCAAGAAGGAAGTATCACTTCAGTCATATGGAGATGATGATCACTCAAGGATACAAAACTGGTTCTCTATTGTGTTGCAACCATCGGGATAATATGACTTCATCATGATTATCTGATTAAAGAGACTAGTTGCTTGTAATCCGATATATGCTTCGTACGGGGCAGACACTATTCCAGCCTCAGGCCTTGCATGTGACATCCGATACTGGATCGCAATACGCAATACTACGTATAATACGCCTGATATAGATTATATATTCCATTAAGAATATTTTTGGAGAATTGGGTAGACACGGTGCTTTGCTAGAAGCCAACCATGTCTCGTAAATCGGTAAAAACATAGTATAAGGTACGTACGTGTTCGGATAGTCCGACGACCGGATTTACTGCCAACATATCCAGGGATCTCTTGGGTTGCTTCCCGAAGATTCACCGATGATGTATGATTCGAACTTAATTAATCTTGGATTAATAGCGGAGATATTTTATCTGGGATAAAATACTATTTGAAGAGAGAGAAACGATTAATTTGGAATTAATTGATAAAATAATATATTTGATATATTAAACGAAATTAGATTTCGACATGGAATTAAAATTAGATTTTAATTCAGGCATACGAATTAATTTAGAATTAATTCGCTAGCGATGTGAATAGTAAATTTGATTTAATTACGACGCAACGGAAAATTCGTTAATTCGGAATTAACGAAACCGATCCCGGGATGTGTTTGCGAGGCCACTCCGATTTTGAATCAAGTGCGGCCACAAGTCACATCACTCGTCACATCGCTCGTCATTTCACATGTCACTTTAGTGATGGATGTCGTTTCACCTTTTTGGTGAGTGACAACTAGTCACTATTCATGATGTTGGTTGTTGAGAGCCTTTAATGCATTTTTGGCTCCAAAATTTGGTTTTACTTTTTGAAATCCATATACCAAACTTTGGTAACACTTTAGGCATAACTTTTTTTTGGAAAACAGAATCAAACACAAGAAAATACTCTCTCTCTCTCCCAAGCTCACATTGCCGTGAGTCATCTTCAAGAACAAGAAAATTGTTTTCTTTTCTTTACTTGCTAGCACACTTCAAGAATCAATACAAGGTGATAGGGAAACCATCTCAAGAGCTTGGAATCCTTACAAAGCTTGGAGCTTGTTCATCATCAACAAAGGACCTCATTGACTGAGACATCAAAGGATCAACAAGGGACGAAATTTTGTCTTCAACACATCTCAAAATCCGTTCAATGTAAGTGTGTTTCCGCCTCACTTCTTTGAGTATTCATTCATTTCATTGCTTAAATATGATCTTGGGACTATAGTAGAAACCAACAATGGTATCATTGAGCCTAATTTGAGCAGGAAAAATATTAGGGTTCATATGCTAAAAATTTAGGTAAAAATGATTTGAGCATGATTTGATAAAATTGATTGATTGAGTATGCTTGAATGGTGATAACATAGTGTTATGCATGATCAATTTCATGAAAAATGAATTGGATTAATTTTTCCCCAAATCTAATGCTTGGCCGAATGCATGATGAAACCTTAAAGTCATGGTATTTTGTTCTTTTGATCATTGGATGAGATGAAAGACTTGGGATCATGTTGATTTGTAATTCAATCAGATTGAAAACGAAATCGGACAAAATAAACCCTAGATTTCCGTGAGCTTGATAGCATGAAATGAGATGATTTTTGAATCAATTATGTTGGACATATGTTGATGATGAAAAACATGATTAATGGATTAGATTAGTATTTTGGAAATGTTAATTTAAAAGATTAATCATGGCTAAACACTTTGATTTATTAAATTATGAATTTTGGAAAATTAGAATTTAATAAATTGGGCTTGATTTTGAATTGGGCTTATAATTGTTGTATTTGGGCATAATGAGCTTGGTTAAGCCACGTTGGTTTGGGCCAAATGGATTGGATCCAAATTGGGCCTAAACCATTCCATTAAGTCCAAATATAACAAATGGGCTTTAAAAGTTTAATTGGGCCTAATGGGCCGAAATTGGTTTCTTGGCAAATAAGGGTGATTCATTAATTGGGCTTTGGTATTTGGGTTTGACCCATATTGACCAAAGTCCATGCCTTATGAATTCAATTGAAAGCACATTGGACTTTAATTAAACAACATTGGATGTTAATTGGGCTTTGAGACCCGTTTAGATTAGATTTGGAATCTAAGTCATTAAAGCGCAATAAAAAGTGTAGATATTTAATTTGGAATTAAATAAATGAATTAGTATTGAATATGAATTAAATTAGATTTAAAGAGTAGTTTGATATAATTCAAGAATTCGTACTTCGAGTACTTATTCTCAAACGAGTTGGACTCGCGCAAATCAAATCGTTGTATGAACATTGGATGATCACTTAATTCAAAGATTAATTAATTGGATTAGATTGATTTAATAACATGCTATGAATGAATACATGGATTTGTTGAATGAATAATGTATATCAGATGGATATTAGAAGGGAAAGGGCAATTTTGGAAATTGTTGTAAATTTAAAATTTAATAAATTGGACCTGTGTGTCCAGCCTTATCTCTCTTGATTCTTTGTATTCTCTTCTCACCTAATTCCCCTCAATGTTAATGAGGTTTCTATTATTGTATTATGTAATTGGGTAGAAGTAAGAATAGTGCTAGCCGGGGAGAGGAAAGAGAGTGATTTGTTCTAGGAACAATTTGTGCGATATCCATCCGCATATCATTATTATTTTATTTCCGTGCCTTATTATGTTTTTAGAATGCATGATTAAGGGTGTATGATGAGACCTTAACAAAGATAATAAATTGGTTGCCAATTTACGCGAAAAACCCTCAATAAAATTCCTTCCATTGAGTGATTCTTACTCAAGATCCAAGATTGGCACTGGTTTGTTGGCCAAAGTCAAGACCTTTGTCCATCACGGATGTGTTTGAATCATGAAGGCTTTGTTGAATATCGGTGTCTTGTCCAAGTTGTGATTTTTCGGCCAAAGTCAATATCACTTCTTGTCTATCGACATCGATTACGAAGCTTTCCATAGTCAATGGGTTCCGCTTAAGTGGAATCATTAAGCTTGTAGTGCCAAAGCCAAGGCTTAGTTGATTCAGAGGAAAAAGGTTAGGAAAATATATTAGATATATTGGCATATATATTGTATATATGTTTCGGACTTGGAGGTCCACCTACCGGATCTAGGAATTGTTGAGTTTCAATCAAGTCCCAAGGATCACAAACATGCATAAAAACGAGTTGAATACACAAAGGAGTAAGGCGGAATTCATACTCACATTGATGGGTTTTGATGAAATGAAGAACAAGATGCGTTTTAGCCTCCCTCCAAGCTCGGCAATAGCTTCTGTGACAGTGGACTGCACGGTTTTGGGGTGTCTTCCTCCTTGTTCATTCGGCCATGGATGTCACCATTGAAACTCCAAGCTTCAAGCTTTTCCATGCTCACAAATTCGTTTCCCTATCACCATAATATAACCCAAGTGTGTGCTAGCACTCATGTTTTGCAACAAAACACTCTCATTTGCTTCTCTTTCAATTCGACAGTGACCAAAAATGAGAAGAAGAAGAAAAATGGCTCTAAGCCGTGAATGAGAGGGAGAAGAAAAGAGAGGGAGAGGGAGAGATCGTGAATGGAGAGAGAGAAGAAAAGTAATGGTTTTTACTTATATATTTATTTTATTTTCCAAAAATAAAATCAAATACAAAAATGCATTTACATTTACCAAGTACAAAAGTCAAAAAGCAAAAAGCCTATTAATGCTTTTCATCATTTCTACTTTTACTTTAAGTCACATCACATCACTTTAATAAAGTGACATGTTGTCAAGTCACATCACTCAAAGTGACAATTGATTTGACGCATGATGTGACTAACGATTTGACGCTTGATGTGAATTGCGTGCCGCGCTCGAATTCGAAATGCGAATGCGCTCGCAATCACTCTCGGGCTCGGGTTCGCTAATTCCAAATTAACGAATTTTCCGTCGCGTCGTAATTAAATGATTACGCCTAGAGAAATCACAATCCACGTCGCTAACGAATTATTTCTAAATTAATTCGTTCGCCCGAATTAAAATCTAATTTTAATTCCGCGTCGAAATCCAATTTCTAATAATATATCAAATATATTATTTTATCGATTAATTCCAAATTAATCGTTCTCTCTCTTTAATTAATATTTTATCCCAGATAAAATATCTCCGCAATTAATCCCAGATTAATTTTCTCTCTCTTCTAATTAATCCTAGATTAATTAAAGTGCGAGTTATACATCATCGGTGAATCTTCAGGAAGCGACCCATGAGATCTCCGGATATGTTGGCAGTAAATACGGTCGTCGGATTATCCGAACACGTAAGTACCTCGTACTACGTTCATACCGATTTACAAGACAAGGTTGGCTTCTAGCAAAGCGCCATGCCTACCCAATTCTCCAGAAATATCTTACAGGAATATATAGATCTGTA
The DNA here is from genome assembly GCA_019454045.1 of Zanthoxylum bungeanum. Lineage (NCBI taxonomy): Eukaryota > Viridiplantae > Streptophyta > Magnoliopsida > Sapindales > Rutaceae > Zanthoxylum > Zanthoxylum bungeanum. Next base: position 5,169 of record SKCR01003352.1, on the reverse strand, counting down.
TCAAGCGTAGTATACCGTAGTATTGTGTATATCGGCCCAGTATCGGATAGTCACGTGCTAGGGCTGGGGCTGGATAAGTGTCTGCCCCGTCCGAAGCACATGTCGGATGTCTAGTAACTAGTCTCTATAATCGGATATACATGACCTTGTCATAATATCCCGATGGCCGGCCAGCACTTAAGAGACTAATACCGTATCTTGCGTGACATCATCTCCACTATGACTGAAGTGATACTTCCGTCTCGACATCACACCCAATACACTACGACTCTCTGATAAACCCAGAAGCGGTGTACACAGAACCGGTTAAAGCCCTGTACCACCAAGACCAAAGTCTACCGATTATCGCAAGTATTAGCGATGCAAGTCTCAGGTTAAGACTATACACACCTACCTTGATTTCGGCCTCCCATAGACACAAAGTCATAATACCAATGGGATTCCGAGGGGTCTATCCAGAGCGAAGCTGTTTCCCGTACCATCGGTGAAACACAACCTCCTATCGCACTTGCATAAGTATCCAATACTTAAATATATGAGAACTATGCCGTTGTGCCCTCACAACGCGCACAAGTGCAATACTAGCCTATTCCGCATTATCGATGTCCTGTCTCGATAATACTCCGGCTAGGGATATTTAATGATTAATCCTTCGTGGACTGATACTGTCTCATATCATCTCAATCCAGGAACTAATCATATGGACCTCTCTTCATTTATACATATATGGTGATCTAATCACAAATGATGAGAGTGAAATTTCCTTGTCACATAGTTAATTTGTACAACAACACCGTGATCTGTACAAATAGTGACGCTATGGGTCATATTATCCAACAATCTCCCACTTGGCACATAGCCAGTCACTCGAGTGTCTAACACCCGAACTATGTACGGTTCGCTCAAATTGCTGCGGAAAGGTTTTCGTCAGCGGATTTGCTTAATTATCTTCTGACGCGATTTATACGATCATCACATCGCCACGATGTATGATCCGAACGAATCAGATGAATATAGAAGTATATATATGGATCGTCGATGAGACCATTAATTCTTTAGCCTGTGCTGACACCTAGCTCAGCCGCTAACAGAACTATATCTAATCTAATTAGATTTATTATCGATCCAAATGGCTTCCATTGCTGCCTCAGCTGCAGCAATAATCCGCATTTGTTGTTAATTCGGCAACAGTTATCTTGCTCGGAATATTTCCAGCGTACTGTCCCGTTATTCAAACTTTATAGTACCGTATTATTTAATCGTTTGGAAACTTGCAGCAGTGATCCCAGTCACTTCAAGTTCTCCTTCTCCATAGTTTAAAATAGCATCTTTAGTTCTCTGAGATACTAACAGATGTTCTTAACTTCAATCCAGTGACTATCACTCGGATTGTCCTGATTGTGACTCCATATGCTCAAAGCGTATGAGACACCATATCAAGTACATTTTAAATGTACAATTTCCGAGAGTGTTAACAACTCCAAATCTATCCATGTAGATCTTTATTCCTTGAATAAAGGTTGTTACTCCTCAGAATTCTACGGAGAATTTCTTATGAAAGCCAAGCTTTCACCGATTGCTTTATAGGAATTTCATTTCCAAGAAATGACATATTATCATTATTTTACATGACATTCATGTCAGTGCACTCACACTAACCCTTTTATATACACAAGAATCATTTCGTTTCGAATTAAATCATACTCCATTATGATTACATCAAAACGACAATTCCTAGAACCTATGCTTGCTTCAATCCAAACATGGATCGAATAACCTGCAAACCTTGTTTGCTTGTTATGGTACGATAAAACCGACAGGATGTTATAAACATCCTCCGAAAGGTTTCCTTTTCAGGAAAGCGATTTTTCGTTAAGCTGTCATATTTCATAAATGAAATACACAGCTTTAGCAAGCATTATCCAAATGGATTTACAATGGCAACATGTAAAAGGTTTCGTCGGAATCAACACAATGTTGATAACTCTACCTTTTCTTTAAAGCCTAGCTTAGTACGTTGGTATGTTGCCTTCCATGTATGTCTTCCTGAAGACTTATAAAGTACCAATAGGCACAATGCCTTATGGTACATCAACTAGTATCCAAACTTGTTGATATACATGGAATCCATTTTGGACTCATGACACTTTGTCATAATAGGGAGTCGATACCTTGTATCACTATCTCATACGTAATCAGTATGTATACCTTAAAAGATTAACATCTTTATGAGGTGAGATCAGAAACCCATACCCCGGGTTGTTTTCTGACTCTCTCTGATCTACGCGGTTCTTGTGTACTCGAAGATTAATGGTATAGGTTCATCATAGATGAAGTATTTGTGTTCCATTAAGGACTTCGTGCCTTGAACAGTATTACTCCGATTTTCATCGAGTATCACTATCCTCCCACTGACCACTGCATATCGGTATTCCTCTCAGGAAAAACCGCATGGTGAGCAACAATCACATTGTTCTCATGTGAGATATATAAGTACTATACTTGTGGTTCCCTTAGGATAACCAATTGGCACTTATCCAATTTGGGTCTTTAGTTTGGTATCATCCAAACGTTATGCCTGGCATACCCAAATTCAGGAATGAGAAACCTCGTTTCTTCCCGTTCATATCCTATATGTAATCTGTCAAACAGATTATTATGGAACCTTATTCTAAATAAGTTATTGCACTGTTAAAACTTATCCGTTGAAGGAAATGGTAGCTCAGAGTGACTCATGATTAGCCTTATCATGTCTAACATGATTCGGCTAATCGTTCGGAGAAACACCGTCACTTTGACGTGTTCTGGGAGGAGTCCTCATTTGAAAGAATACTATACTCTTTCAAGTATATAAGAAACTTATTGCTTAAGTATTTTCATTACGGTCTTACCGTGACGGTATAATACTATAGCCGATCTGTTTGTCTATTTCGTGTCGAAACTCTAAAAGTTTCTGATTTGTGTTCTTCAAAAGAAACACATAACCATAACGTGATGCCACATCCGTTAAGGTCACGAAATATTCATGTTCACATCTAGCCTAGCTAGATATGGGCCCACTTACTTCACCATGAATAAGGTTAACAGATCAGTGGCACTTACACTATTACCAAGTAAACAGTGTTTTAGGTACTTTACCTAACAAACTAGATTCGTAGACTTTATTTGAATAGTCAAATCAGTCCTAGTATCCACTCTTCAAAAGTGTGGATATACGAGTCTTGTATAATTGTGTCCCAGACAACAATGCCACAAATAAGTCTCTATTGATCAAATCAATTCGAGCTATTTATTTGTCATTTTATATGTTTGAGATTTTATTATATTCAAAATATAAATTCTGTTATTTACATCTAATGTATTTATCTCAGTATCATCTTTATATAATAAAACACTTAGTGTTCTATAATATAAAGGTTTTATCCACAATGGATTAAGCACTGATATAGAGATAATGTCTCTAGTCAAACTAGTTACATTATAAGTTCCTAATTTAAGTACACACCCGAAGGGTAGTTCCTAAACTTAGGTATCTACGGTCGAAACAGCGACTTTCGTCCCGTTTACGATTCGCAGAGCAATCTCAGCTTGAAGTCAGTATCTTGCTCAAAGCAGATTCTGAACATCAATACATATATTTTATGTACCACACTAAGTATTTAAAATCTAATTTCAATACTAGCTGTGAACATAACTAAGACAAACATTTTCAAAGTAAGAGCCTTGCCCTTTCTTTACTTCCTTCGTGTCTGTCATATCCAAATGGTAGTCACTTTGGGATATGTCAATTATCCTTTTCAATATTTCAGGAACCTTAGGCCAAGCCTTGGGTTTTTAGAATATCGAAACAAATGCACCTCATGCTACATGCCCAATTGCAAACTTTGACTTTATCTCCTCTAGAATAGTCAATTAATTCTCCAAGAATTATAAATTGCAATTTTAATACTTCTTAAATCTAAAATTAGATTTATGACAAGTATATTAAATTAAGCATTAAAGTCATCATCACATAAATCTTCCAAAGATTTTATGCTTACTTATTTTGCTTAATTTTGGGCTTAAGATATAATAAGTTATTTTATCAAATAAAATAACCTACTATTTATTCCCAATTTGAAAATTAAATTATTTAAAATATTTTAATCCCAGATTATATTTTAAATATCCAACTTTTCAATTTTATCTTGATTACAATAGTCCAACTATTTAATCAACGATTACTGGTACTATATATATTATAATGATTATAATAGTCCAACTATATAATCAAATATAATCCAAATTAATTAACCTCAATTACATTGATTACTATAATCCAATTATAAAATCAACTGTAAACTGAAATTAATAATTCAATATATTGATTAATATAATCCAATTATATATAATAAGTATAATACAGTCCAACTGTTTATTAAAACAACAATTTAAATATTAGTCTAACTAACATTTAATCTAATGACGAAATAATTTAAATGAGCGCGTATGGCGAGTAATTGAACGAGTATTGCAAATTCAATTCTTGCCTCCCACTATTTTCGTCGAGCCTCTAACCCTCTGTTGAGTACTCGGGAAACCGTGTTTCCTAGTGGGCTAGATCCCGTTAAATATCACACAATCTTGACTTACACTTGACTTTGGCCAACAAATTGTATGATAATTAACTAAGTAGATCTCGAAGCTCAATTGGATCTCATCCAACTCCTAGATCTAGTAGGTGGACATCCAAGTCCCAAACATATATCTTATATATGCCTATACATCGAATGTATACCCTAACCTTTTTCCTCTGAATCAACTAGGCCTTGGCTTTGGCACAACAAACCTAGTGATCCCAGTCAAGCGCGGACCCATTGACATGGAAGCTTCGTAATCAATGTCTATGGACAAGAAATGGTCTTGACTTTGGCCAACAAACCACAACTTGGACACAACACCGATATGGAACAAAGCCTCGTGATTAAAAACATCTTTGACGGACAAGGGCTTGACTTTGGCCAACAACCCCTGCCAATCTCGGATCTTGAGTAAGAATCACTCAATGGAAGGAAAGACGCATGATATTTTATGAGGGTTTTTCGCGTGCAAATTGGTAACCAATTTATTATCTTTGTTAAGGTCTCATCATCATACAACCTTAAACATGCATTCTAAATGTTGGTTTCT
>SKCR01003351.1:0-60855 GCA_019454045.1 Zanthoxylum bungeanum | reverse complement strand
TTTTGTTAGTCAACCGAGTTCGAAACCTAAAGGAGGTATAGACAAAAAGAAAAATTAATTTGGGCTCCGTTTAATATTGCGATTGAAAATGTGTAGTGATCAAACCGTAATTCATAAACAGTATTATGTAATTTTTATTTTAACTCTAAAAATAATTCCGGTCTACTAATTTAATATTTTGGTGGGGAGTAAAATCTAAAAATATTAGCTTTTATAAAACTCTGATTTGAAGAGAAATCATGATTAATAATCGTAATTTTTTTTATTATTAACCAATTACTTAAAAAGTATATTTTAAACAAAATATTTTGTTGTCATCTCACCATAGAACAAATCACAATACCAAACAAGGCCTTAGATTTTGGCCATCCTCCACCCTTTTAAAGGGAAATAAAAATAACTATAAAAATAATGTCATTAAAATTTAACCTACATTAGACTTTATTTTTTTTATTAATTTTTTATTAGAGAATTATTAAAAAGTCATTTTTCACCCTGATTAATTTCTAAAAAGGACAAGCACTTAATGACTTTTATAACTACTTCTAATTTTCTAAGATTTTTTCTATTTAGTTCAAAGTATAATTCTAAGATGACTTTCACCATATTCAGGGGCGACTAAACCTTTTTTAGGGCCTTAGGCGAAAAAATTTAGCGAAACCTTATTTAAATTAAATATATTTTTAGAAAAAGAAAATAATCATATTATTTGTATAGAAAATAAGAAAGATAAATGTTTACTAAAATATAATAATTTAATAATTTTAATAATTCTACATTACAATGAACTAAATAATTAAAGAAATTTTTATTATTTTTCATATAAAAATTAATAATAACTTTGTAATACACTTAAATGTATATGCATAAATTTTTATAAGTTCTTATATTTGGGGTTAGGGCCTAGACGACAACCTAAGTTAGTTAAGGGGTTAGTCAAATATGGTCCATATTTATATCCATAATTTACCCGTCTCCATTCCAACATTAAATATTTTTTTAACACATTATTTTTTTTAAAAAAAATGATCCTTTATGGTGAATAGTGATATTTTAAATGTTCACAGAATAGTGAAAATTCACTATTTATGAATTATTATTTTTTAGGATTGGACACTTCAAACATATTTTTAGGTCAATGTTCATGTGAAAAATGAATTTTTTTAAAGGTTTGATATGTTCAAATATATTTATAGAAATCTAAAATGACAATGTAACTATATTTGAGTATTTATAACAGTTATTGTAACTGACAAATATGATTGAATATTGTGTATGTGATTGTCATTGTGTGCAATAAAATATGATTAAGTATTTATAACTTTCATTGTAACCGAGAATAGTATATATGTCTAATCTTGTGATTGAGTTGTATGCACGAATGTGACTGCGACTGTGACTCTATAACAATTATTGGGATTGATTTTGACATTGTAAAATTATTAATTTGAGAGATATTTGTTGATGAAAGTTGTAGGTGTGAATGTTAACTGTATGTCTTACATATTATGATTTGGAGTTCAGATGAAAGAGATATGAATATTTGAAAATTGTTGATCGGTAGCTTATAAATATAAATATTTTTTTTTTACCTTTTTTTGGTCGAAACATATCGATCCCGATATTTATTTTAAATCTTATGATTTGCGGATCAATAATATGCAATTTTTTTTCTTAAAATTGTTGATATGTAAGTTTAAAATAGGAAAAACAAAGCTAAAATTTGGCTCCCACGCCTCATGCTATTTTCATTATTTATTTATTTACCTTTCTAGTGGAAAACTTGTCATTATCCCATCTATTATGCATATTTATGTGATTTGATATATAGGTGGACTAAATAGGAATAATTTTTTAGTTGTAAATTTATATTTTATTACTATATCTTTACAAAAAAAATACATTTTACTATTATATCTTTACAAAAAAATTACATTTATACAATTATAAAATATTATTTCTTAATACTTTTTGTAGTAAAATATAACATTTTGTAGTAAAGGAAAATTTTTCTAAAGATATAATAGATAAATGTTCTACCTCAATATTTCTTATAGCGAATTATTATTTCCTAATTTCTTTATTATTTAATGGACAAAAATTACAATAACATATATGTAGCACTAGATTATGAATGGTTTTATTTGGCTCTCTTATTTAGAGCATAGATTGCTATATAATTTCGCCAATTTTCCCTCTGTTTAATGAAGTTTAACTTTCTTTTATAAAAAGTTCATTTTAATCTCATATATATATACACACAAGTATAAATCTCTTAAGTATATTATATTATATTATATTATATTATTTTAGTTCAAATAATTAGAGAATCGGAACGTCTCTATCATTTTTATAGAGACCAAAGATGAGAATAATGTCCGTAAGTTGATAGAATCGATATCATGCCGACCAAGACTGAGAGAACAATGTCCATAGGGTAGTAGAATCAAGTCCGAATACTAATAATTACCTGAATTTTTTATTCACTCATGTCACTATAACGAATCAACTACAAAACTTATTAGGCAGTAAAAATATCATAATCAAGTGAACTAACAACTATTTAACTGTTTATTTTTAAAAGCTACACTATAACCAAACTAATCAAACATATCGTGTCACCATTTAATTAATAAATCTTTCTCATAATTTGTTTGCCCAAAATAATTTTAATATTTCCTTGTGGTTTAGGTGCTTAAAGCAAAAAGAACTCAAAAAATTTATTCTTGATTGAATCTGCTTCCTTTTTCTTTTTCTTTTCCTTTTTTAGCGTGAATTGCTCTCTTTTTATTCTCAGTTTGTGTAATGTTTTCTTTTGCTCGGCTTACGGTTGCAAATGGGCCGGATTTGGAAAAAATTATTTCTAAATTCAAGTGATATTTATTAATATTTTTAAAATATTAGAAATTCATATTTTTTTTTAAAATTTTGAATTAATGTTTTTATTATGTTGTTTTAAGCCCGAACTTAAATTCACAAACACTTAAATTATGATTAAATTTTTCGAAGTTCGGCTCAATTAGTTCTGTTTCTAGGCTTTTGGAGTTAATTGGCTTGCTCCACTCTTTTCTTTATATAATGCCAACCCTTTAATTATAGAAATCCTAAGCACTTGATTCTTTAGTCTTTACATGTATGTCACTTTAGCTTTTAAATTAAATTACTATCTTAAATTACCTTTTTCTATATATATATATATATATATATATTATATATATATATATATATATATATATATATATATGCAAGCATAAGACTTTTTCAACTTAAACACTTTTATGATTCTCTTTTTTAATGTCCTAGGATGCTTAAGCATAAACTATAAAATTCCTTAAGAACTAATATTATCCAACATAATATCACTTTTCATGTAGCATATAGTATATTTATAAAGTATATATAAAGGAAAAATAAAAAGATAAAGATAAAATGAGACAGATTATGCCTTATTCACCTTTTTGATTTTGTTATATCCTTCAATCTTTAAAAGTTTAAACAATAAATTATTTCCTAAGAGACATTACTATATTGAGTTATGAAGTTAATCATATATTATTAAATCGATGTGGCTTTCAATTTGAGTAGAATCGAAGGGCAAACAGAAATCGAAAGTGATTAAAAAATTAAAAAATGATGCTCAATAAAGTAAAAACAAAGGTTTTGAGAGGACTATCAGTGTTGTTTTAATTAAAACCTGGCCCTCTATAATGATCTTAAAATTTTAAAAGAGTATTATGATCTTTTCATGTAAGTCTTGACTTTTCAAAATTTTGAAATAAATTGTCAAGATTGCAAATATTTTTTTAAACAAAGTGGAAAATTTCTGAAATTTTAATTCAAATAATAATTTCCTAAAAGTTCAGGGAGTTCAATGATATTTTTCCAAGGATACGTGTCACCGTTAAGACTTAGGTGCCGACATGTGTCACAAACGAGGCACCAAACCAGTTTGCTAGTTTTGCAGGTTGGCTTCCAGGTGGGTCAACCATTCCAATTTTGGAAGATATACTCGAGGCGCGGATCACCCAAGCGGCAGTAACCCTCACAAGTGTCCTGGAAAGGGTTTAGAGGCCTAGGAGTTGTGATTGATGTTCTGTTGTTTTCGGGTTGAGCACGTGAATTGTATTTAATAAGTTTAAGTTTTAATTGTTTATGACGTTGTGGGTTGAGCCATTGAGTGTTGATAGATGATATGGGCACGAAGCCCTTAGGTAATGTTTTTGATGTGTTGGTGTGGACCTGAGGTCCATTTTGATATATGATGTTTATTTTAGAATCGCTTTGGTGCTGGACTGAGATCCAGATTGTCCGGTTTTAGGATACATCATGTCGGATTTTCGTAAATTTAGAGGTTTATGGAGATGGGTCAATCCTGTCTCCTGCCGGTAGCATCCCGCCTCTGGCGGGGTGTTACAATTATAATATATAAACTATTTAAAACCCGACTTAATGAGGATACCGCCTTATTGGTCGGTTGGACTTAATTAAATTGGTTTTAACCTGACTAAGCTAGATACCGCATGTGTAACACCCCAAATAAATTTAAGGATTAATTTATTAAGTTTGTGGAAGTTGGAATTAAAATGCGGTTCAGATCAAGTTTAGGTTCGCAAACGAATTTTGACATATAAGTATATATTTTGTACGCACACACGCACACCCTAATTTCGCTCAGCAGCCACCTCTTCCTTTTATAATAATAAAAAAAAAGAAGATAGAAAGATAAGAAAGAAAGAAAGAAAGATAAGAAGAGTCAGAGAGAGACGTGAGGGAGAGAGAAAGAAAGAGAAAGAAAAGGAAAAGAGAGAAAAGAGAAGTTTCGGTCCCGATCCGTAGTTCAAACCCGACCGAGTCCTTAAGGAAAAGTGTAGATCTCGTTGAGAGGATCATTTTGGTGGTGGTTTCATCTTGGGAAACTTCCAATTTTTGAAGAGATCTCGGTAAGAAACTTTTTATGATTTTTCTCGATTTCCCGTTGATCCGGAACTCCGATCGACGAACCGTCAGCGGCATTAGATCCGGGAGAGGGAGAGGAATGCACGACCGTTGGATTTTTCCCCATCCGACCGGAGCGTGGCGCTCACGCGGGCCTTATGTGGCGGCGCGTGGCAACCACGCGCCGGACAGTGTCTCCGTGCCGATTTCCCGAGTATCCTCCGCGAATTTCAGACCATTCCGAGTAGTAACGGACCTCCGAATCTTAATTTTCGTTAAGTTTACGAGAGCGACCGAATCACGTTTCTTTCATATTCTATCACATTTTCTAGATTAAGATTATGTTCCTTATAGTAAATTCTTTTATCTCCTTAGGTGATCGTGATACCATAAGCAGGGACGGTCCTGCTGCATAGTTCTTTTCTCAGTAGTCAGCTCACCAGGTGCGTGGATAAGTCTGTAACATTGATGTTTTCAAAAGTATATAGTATGTATGTTTTCTTAAATGAATTTCAAGGTAATGCATTAAATGAGTTTGTTTTTAGAAAGTTTATATTTTTGCTATAAGGTATGGATCGAATATTGATTATGTTGAAATCATGTGTTTGTGATATATGAGAAACTTGCATGATTTGAGATATATGAGCATGAATTTTGGAAATGATTTTTATGTTAGGATGCACCCCGTGTACTTATATGTGCCAGATTATTGCCATGAGATAATGTCTCATGTTGCCAGTTATTGCCGTGAGATAAGGTCTCACGTTGCCAGTTTGCTCCGGATGCCAGTTATGCCGTGGGGAAGCCCCATGTTGCCAGCTTTGCCATATTGTCATGAGGTTGTGCATATAGATGAATAAACAGATTTATCATTACATAGTATTTTTGAGCAGTATGAGCTTTATGAGAAATGAGATTTATGATTTGAGTTTTATGATAAAATGAGATTTACGATTTCAAGTAAATATTTGAGATATCGATTTACAGCTTATGTATTTATTTATATTATGAAAGACTTGTTCGATCCACTTTGTTACTTGATTATCCACGGCACTAAGTTGTGATCCATTGCACTAAGCGTGAGCTTACCCCTTTCCTTAACATTTCAGGTTCAGCAGTTTAGTAGATCATCATTTCCATCTGCTTTTTCGTCATCATTTCCTGCCAGTAGAGAAAGGTTGTGCCAACAGTAGAGTGTCTTTGTTATGTTTTGAAACTGTAATTCTAGATATGTATTTCCTTGGAAGAATTTGTTGTCTAATGATAGACATTGGGCCTTTACTTGATATTGAGGATATTGTGTTTCCTTCATGGATATTATGTTTGAGTTGGATCACGGAGATCCTATGTTATGATGATATTTTCAGTTTAGATTTTTCCTTGTATTTGGAGGATTAGTCCATATTACAGGGGAAACTCTGCCAGTTTCAGTTCTCCGTCTCACCCCTACCCTACCTAAGGGGACGGGTGTGACAGCCTGTATGGTCGGTTGGTAATTAATTACAAATTTGACTTAATCAGGATACCGCCTATATGGTCGGTTGGTAATATCACACAAAGTTAATATATTATAATAATGGAGATATCTATAATAGTAGTAATAAAAGTGGATCCTCTAACCCCCAATATTTTCTTATATTGTACTTTTACATTTTTAATTTCCAGCATTTACTTTCTCGCATTTACTTTCCACTATTTATTTTATGTCTTTTATTTTATTTAAGCTTTTACTAGCCTTAGATATGTGTCGTAACTAAGTCCATTATCTGGGGTTGTGATGAATTCCAATATCACTGGTTTATAATGGGTTATTTTACAGTTTCGGTAATATAAATGTTTATTTATTGAGTCTTAGTCTTAATGCCTCTTGTTAACTGACCATTAATAAGATTGATTCGGTAAACTTAAAATGAACTTGGAAAAGAGATTTTAGGTTTAAGCCCTAGATTCAATAGCCCACGATCTTCCTTAAGGATAAATAATCCTTTAATAGATTTCCTTACATGATATGAATATACCTGTCGGACGGGGTAGCCATAATTGGAACTTAATCTTAATGAATTCAGGTAACTTGGTTGACATAGAAATATGATTAATTGGGTTACACTGGGTATTTGTATCTGACCATCGGATGAGGCTTTTGCATAATTTCGTGTTCCATGTTAATAAACCGATATATTGCACAAACGTAAAATAACCACTTCATCTTTAAAAGATATTGTAATGATTCACAACCATGGATAATTTCTTAATATTAAATTTCACTTAATTTACTTTCGCACAATCTTATTTACTTGTTTTAAGTTTAAAATCACCACCCAATCAAACAATCAATCCATTAGATACTCGTAAAAAATTTGGCTTCATAAATTAATAGTTTAGGTATTAAGTTCTCGTGGGATCGATACTTTTTATGCTACTTGAATGATACGTGCGTTTGCGTTATACGCGTGTGATTACGCCGGTCATCTACGCTCACTATACCTTTTGTTTTGTAGGATTGCTAGTGCCCACCCTTTCTGCGAAATCTCGATTGTGGTCCTCGACTGAAAACAAGCGTCTACAAAAAGATATGGAGTGCTACCATATATTAACTAATATAACGGAAAATATCGATATTCATAATTATAATTATGATATAGATTGGCGTTTAAGCACCAACTCTAACACTCAAAACGTTGAGTATTTAAGGTATTTTGAGACACTACTGAAACAGCAACAAAATATGATTGTTGTACTTATATCCAGTTTGCCTCAGAGTCTCCCCCTTTTGCTCTCTCCTGCAAATAATTAGATATTTGAATAGTTTTTATTTATTTTTTCTTTTTATGTAACTTCTTAATTTACATATGATAATTGTTTTGAATATTTGTGGTATTAATACAAGTATTTATGGCAAATGAAATAATAAAAAAAAATATTAAAATACCCACGGAAATACGGACGAAAATTATTGTTGCTGATTTACTGACAATAATTATTAAATACAATAATAAAATGCCCACGAAAATACTGACAGAATTTCTGTCTGAAATCAGACGGTATTAGATCGTAATATCACCAAGGAAAATAATTATAATTTGGCGACATAATTTATTTTTCGGTAGATTTATTGTCGATAATATTTTTACTGACGGAAAAATATCATTGATTTTTCATTGATAAAGTAATTTACTGATATTTTTTTATTATATCAGTAAATATTTTTCATTTACGGAAAATATTTTTGTTTGCCCCTAACTCCATTAATTCAGGATTAGGCACGGTATAGTTAAATATATTCACCTATCAAATACCTTCAAATTTAATATTTTATTACCCCTCAAGCAAAAAATTAAAATGAAAAGCAAAGAAAGAAAAATTTTAATTAATCCACTTTCGTAAGTAATCACGAGTTTATTTAGAGCATGTAATAAGTCTTTAAATGATTGTGATGGACTCAGGCCCGGTCCTGAGTTTTTGGATACCCGGTGTGAAAGCTCAAAATATGTCATTTTTTATTACGAAAACATATGTTTAAAAAAAATTATATTTAACGAGGGCTGGAACCCAATCGAAGCTGGGGGCTAGGCTCTCACGCCCAAATTATATAACTTGAGAAAATATACAGGGGGACATAGTACATAAACCCCGACAATAAAAAATACAATAATATATAATCATTTCTAGTAAAGCTCCTTGAAATTTCAACCTTTAAGAAATTGTCTTCTATCATTTTTTGAAGCAAAATCATCAATTATATCATCATACTCCAAGTCTTCAATCTCATCATTTTCAATGCATAAGATTGCTAATTCATTTAGCCTATCTTGAGTCATAGTGGTCCGCAAGTAAGATTTTAATAATTCCAATTTATAAATTGTAAAAGCAAATTTCAATTTAGTCTATTTGATGCCCCCTTAATTTTTGGGCACTGGACAGTAGCCCTTGTGGCACCTGCCCACGGCCGGCCCTGATGGACCGGAGGAGGTGAGTGGCTGGAATTTCTGAGAAATACCTTAGTCTTTGTTTTCTTCGGATACTAAGATCATGTAAAGCAAAGCTATTGCTCATTATATATGAGTGGGAGCTTCGACAAGTGTTTCAAAGCTTAGAAGCTCATATTGAAAGAAATCAAGTTTCTGAAGTAAAAATTCTATTAATCAAAGGTATTTTTGAAATAAAAAAGAATACAATCTTATTTATATGATATGAATTGATATACGACTCAAATAAGATATAATATCATCTGACATTAATTTAATTAAAATATTTATAACATAATATTAGGACTTGAATAAGAAGTTAATTTAAATAAAACAAAGGTAACTCAATCCCATTACATCATTAGCTAGCTTCTAAGAAATTAAGGCTAGCAGCCATCTTAAAATAAGGGATTTACAATCCCTTATTGAAAGAAATCAAGTTTCTGAAGTAAAAATTCTATTAATCAAAGGTATTTTTGAAATAAAAAGAATACAATCTTATTTATATGATATGAATTGATATACGACTCAAAAAAATATATAATATATTCTCTGACATTAATTAAATTAAAATACTTAAAATATAATAAGACTTGAATAAGAAGTTAACTTAAATAAAACAAACGTAACTCAATCTCATTACATCATTAGCTAGCTTCTAAGAAATTAAGGCTAGCAACCATTTTATAATAAAGGATTTACAATAGCTACTGAAGATTACAATCAAATATCAATTTTTGAAATATTGAATTAATTCCGCATAATCTGAGGGCTAACCTCCTACTTCCATGGATTGATGTTGTGATTCACCGATCACTTTAGAGAGTATTTGAGGAAAAACCGAATTCAAATCTATTACTATCAAAGAATAGATATACACAAAGTTTACAACTTGAAACTTAATAACAAAAAACCTCACTACACTATCTGCACACACTCTCTTTGGGATACTCTAACACTCACTGGAATGGCTGAATTTATAGCCAAACTTTGGCTATCGTTCACCCCTGGAATTGCTCCTGATTTCATGGAGATCACCTAAAGTTGGTTGGCTTTTTCTTCACAAATCAACTCCACCGAAAGGTTGCTTGGCTTCATTCTGCTGTTGCTGAAGTTAGCTGGACCTTGCTGGATGGAAGCTTATTGTCAGTTATTGCTTGCAGCTGAAAATCATCAACTTGCATGCTTCATGCAAAATTAGACATTACAATTGACTTTTGATGGATTATTCTTCTCCAGCTAACTACTCTAATACTCTAATAAGCAACTCCAATAAAAACAAAATTTAAGTTATTCATTTCTCACTTCTCTTTTCCCCTCTCAAATTTCTTATTTCTTATATCCCAATACATTAGGCCTTTCAAAAAATACCCCTAACAATGACTATGCTATTGTTTAATATTTTTAGCCCATGGTTTGAGAATGTATTGCTAAGAATGAAATTCAAGTCAAGTTTGTTTAATATTTATAACCCATGATGTTCGTATTTGTGTAATTTAAACAATGTAAACCATACTCATTATTGATTTTTCACATGCAAGCAAGACGTGAATATGAAACCATTGAAATTACCTACAAGCAATACAACAATTAAATTCTATATTCGCAGGAGGGGAGTGAATTGGGTAATTGTCTAATAATGCGAAATTTAAAATATTTACCGATTTTATCTAGTTTTATCAATTAAGTTTTAGGTTGATTTTCTCTATTAATATTTGTGATATTAATACAAGTATTTATGACAAATAAAATAATAAAAAAATTATTAAAATACCCACGGAATTACGGACGAAAATTATTGTTGCTGATTTACTGACAATAATTATTAAATACAAAAAAAAATGCCGACTAAACTACTGACAGAATTTCTGTCTAACGATGCCTTTTTGTGAATCAAATCTATTTCCAAGTAATTAATTTTTTTTTTTCCTTTTTCCACAAAATTTCTTTTCTTTCTTTCTGGAATATTCCGAGAACTTGCTATAGATTTGTTTTCATTTCGGCATTTTAAATTTCCTAAAAAAAATGAATTAAACCTCCAAAATGATGTTGTTTTGTAGCGATTTTTTTGCGCCTAACTCCATTAATTTAGGATTAGGCACGGTATAGTTAAATATATTCAACTATCAAATATCTTCAAACTTAATATTTTATTAGTCCTCAAGTAAAAAATTAAAATGAAAATAAAGAAAGAAAAATTTTAACTAATCTACTTTCGTAAGTAATCACAAGTGCATTTAACGTATGTAATAAGCCTTTAAAATGATTGTGATGGACTGGAGGAGGTGAGTTGCTGGAATTTCTGAGAAATACCTTGAGTCTTTGTTTTCTTCGGATACTAAGATCATGTAAAGCAAAGCTATTGCTCTGTATATATGAGTGGGAGCTGTTGGAGAACAATCAACGAATGCAATTATTATTATTGAAACAACAACTTGTAATAAAAATACAAATCGAACCAGTAACTTACAAAGCAAGAAAAAAAAATCAACAACATAAACTTACCGTGCAAAGTAGACAAAAGCAAAAAAAAAAAAGCAAACTGAATTGATAGATTGAGGCTAGCAGATAATACTATGTCCTATAACAGAAATTCGCTCATACTCTTGTGCTTGTAGTGCGTTGAGCGTCTGCCACCAGGATTCAACAATCTGAAGATCGAAATTTCTGCACAGAAGTTTCGATCCCTAGCGAATTTACTAAGTGTTTTCTCTCAAGATCAGAATGGTTTGAATATGGAAAATTCTATCCATGTGTGTATCCCTCTGTCCTTCTTATTTCATTTATATAGAATAATAGGAATTGCCACCAAAACGTTTTTCAATCAAACCCAAGCCCAAACCCAAGCTCACTTGTTTTTTTCAATTTAATATAAGTGTTTATAAAACACTTATAAACATTTCATCTTCCATTTACATTTTAGATATGAGACTACTCCCATTATTTTTATACAAACTCTTACAGGAGCTTCGACAATTGTTCAAAGCTTAGAAGCTCATATTGAAAGAAATCAAGTTTCTGAAGTAAAAATTCTATTAATCAAAGGTATTTTTGAAATAAAAGAATACAATCTTATTTATATGATATGAATTGATATACGACTCAAAAAAATATAATATTCTCTGACATTAATTAAATTAAAATACTTAAAATATAATAAGACTTGAATAAGAAGTTAATTTAAATAAAACAAACGTAACTCAATCCCATTACATCATTAGCTAGCTTCTAAGAAATTAATTAAGGCTAGCAACCATCTTATAATAAAGGATTTACAATAGCTACTGAAGATTACAATCACATATCAAATTTTGAAATATTGAATTAATTCTGCATAATCTGAGGGCTAACCTCCTACTTCCATGGATTGACTTTTGATGGATTATTCTTCTACAGCTCTAATAAGCAACTCCAATAAAAAAAAGTAACCTATGGATTGACTTTTGACTATGCTATTGTTTAATATTTTTAGCCCATGCTTTGAATGAAATTCAAATCAAGTTTGTTTAATATTTATAACCCAATGATGTTCGCATTTGTGTAATTTAAACAATGTAAACCAGACTCATTATTGATTTTTCACATGCAAGCAAGACCTGAATATGAAAGCATCAACAATGTTCCTGAATATGATAGTATAAATAAAGGCAGGATGAATTTCGTCAATACCAACAAAAATGAAGCCTGAAAGCACTACAATTCTCCCATTTGCTTTAATTCTTTTACTGTCAGTTCATGGGATAGCTTTAGATGACAATCCTGAAATTTTTCTTGAATGCCTTTCTGAAAACAATGAGAACATCTCCATTTCTGAAGTAATTTACACAAAAATCAACTCTTCATATGCATCAATATTGGATTTTTCAAAACAAAATCTCATTTTCTCAACACCCAAATTCCCAAAACAAGTGATTATCACTCCATTTCAAGTATCCCAAATTCAAGCGGCCGTTAAATGTTCCCAAAAACATGGCCTTCAAATTAGAATTCGAAGTGGAGGTCATGATTCTGAGGGTCTTTCTTATATTTCCGAAGTTCCGTTTGTCTTGATTGATTTGATAAATCTTAGCTCAATCAAAGTTGATGTAGGAGAGAAAATAGCATGGGTTCAAGCTGGTGCCACTCTTGGCCAACTTTATTACAAAATTGCTAAGAAAAGTAAGACTCTTGGCTTTCCGGCCGGAAGTTGCCCTACTGTAGGGGTTGGTGGACATTTTAGTGGGGGAGGGTATGGATATATGACACGTAAATTTGGTCTTGCTGCTGATCAAGTAGTTGATGCTCACTTGATTGATGTTAAAGGAAGGATTCTTGATAGAAAATCAATGGGAGAAGATCTATTTTGGGCAATTCGAGGAGGTGGAGGAGCTAGCTTCGGAGTCATTGTCGCTTGGAAAGTAAAACTAGTCACTGTTCCATCTACCGTGACTGTATTCAGAGTATCAAGAACCTTGGAACAAAATGCTACAAAAATCCTTCATAAATGGCAGTACATTGCAGATAAGCTTCCTGAAGATTTAATCATCACTGCTATCGTTATAGCACAAAATTCAAGTACTACAGAAAGAGAGAGAACGATCGTAGTTGCATTCACATCCTTGTTTCTTGGTGGGGTTGATATGCTTCTTCCAATGATTCAGGAGAGCTTCCCTGAGCTCGGTTTGACAAAAGAAGACTGCATAGAAATGAGCTGGATTAATTCTGTCATATACCTAGATGGATTCCAAGCAAGAGGATCCTACGAATTGGAAGAATTGCTTGATAGGAAATTTTCCAAATCCTTTACGAAAGAAAAATATGATTTTATAAGGGAGCCTACTCCTGTAAAGGGTTTGGAAGGGATGTTTGATTTGCTTAATGAAAAGGGAGGGCAGAACATTGTAGTGGGATTTTATCCTTTTGGTGGGAAAATGAGTGAGATTTCAGAGTCAGCAATCCCATTCCCACATAGAGCTGGGAACATATATCACTTGGTGTATCGCGCCAGTTGGGGAAAAAAAGAAGAATCCCAAAGGATGATTAATTTGGCCGGAAAGTTGTTCACTTACATGACACCCTATGTTTCTAAAAATCCTAGAGCAGCATATCTTAATGGCAGAGACCTAGAAATTGGAAGAAATAACAAAGGTGACACTTACACAAGCATCAAACAGGCCAGCATTTGGGGCAAAAAATATTTCAAGAACAATTTCTACAGGTTGGTATATGTCAAAACTCTGGTGGATCCTCATAATTTCTTTAGAGATGAACAAAGCATCCCACCACTTTCATATTGGTATTGAGAAGAAAAATCACTTGACTTTATGGAACGCCATCTCTATGTGCTTCTCCAATCTATTCTGATAAATCATGTGGCATAAAAATGTTGTTTGGATCAATAAGAAATGAAAATAATGTGGTATTTTTATTCATATGTTATGTCATAACGGATTAATATATCTCTCCCAAATTTGTTTGCCCAAAATAATTTTAATATTTCCCTGTCTTTTTAGGTACTATCCATGAAAATTTATAAGTTGTGACCCTATATACATATGGGGAATTGGTGTATTCTGTGGAAAATAAATAAAAGAGAAGTTTATTTGTCTACGAAGTGGAATACTCCTCAGAGAAAAATCGCTTCAGGTATAGGTTACCCCCCAAATCAATTATATGAGAAAAACCAACAGAGATGGTGAAAATACCTTAAGCAACAACTTTTCCTACTCTATTTCCACTACTGTAATAACCTGAAGAACTCCCTGAGCCTGCTCCAAGCAGTCTTCTTCAATACCTCTGAAATCTCAGTGAATTGAATATGCGAACGCGCATTTCGAAACTCCGAACACCAATCTCCTCCTTAGAACTTTGAAGATTTAGGGTATTGGTAAGACTTGTGCTTGAAGAGTTGATGGTAGTGAATCAAAGAAGATCACTCATATTGAAGAAAATATGAGATTGAGTCTTCAAGGAATAGTGCTCTTCAAAAAGTTGGGAACTGAATATAAAATAGGTTCAGGTAATGTTGTTCTTGAAGGGAACGACTTTCCCAAAAACACTCCGAAAGTGGTTGTTGGCACCCGGATCGACCATGAAAATTCTTTCACCTTCTCTTTTGTTGAAACCGAATGGCTACTGAATTGGACTCCTTGTAGTGAACAAGCGTCATTGTTGTAGATGTCTTTCTTTTACAATCCGATGCTAGGATCAACCACCCGATCTTCCGAACTATGACTCGAATCCAACAAGGCGAAGAGTGGGCTTCACTCACAAGGATTAAACTCTAAACTTTTTAGAAAAAAAAAGGTTGTCACAATTTATATTTGGATTTTAGAAACTTTCTCTCAACATTTGAGTAAGTTTTCTTTCTTCTCAACACTTGAGAAAATTTTTGTTTCCACTCAACTATTGATCAAACAAAAATTCTGGATTTTGAACTCTCTTAAACTCTCTCATAACACTTGTGTTTTTGCTAGAGCTCTCTCTTACATGCACTTGTGTGAATGATGCATTCTATTTCTCTTCCAAAGTGTAGAGATTATATTCTCTCAAAATCAACTACTTTAGTCTCCAAGCTACCAATATTTTCTTAGTAATTGCAAACACACTCAACAATTGAGTGGAAATGGTAGAGAAAAATTCCACCAAAGTCAACTACTTTTGTCATTGATCTTCATGTGTTTTTCTAGTAATGGCAAAAACACTTAAGTTGATGCCTTACAAAAGCACAAGAAGCAATAGTAAATGAAAAAGCAAAGGCAATAGGTCATACCTAACCTTGGACTTAAACATATGGAGAGCATAGGAGGCCATGTGTTCTTGTCTCCATGATGACTCATTTGTCATTATCATAATAATGATGTAATGATATCATTTATGATATAATAATTATCTAATAAATAGTTAACTTGATTATCTTATAATCAAAAAATTCTAGAAAATATTAAGTTAAACTAATTTAATATAATTTTCATTTGTGACAAAATTTGGGCGCATTCAGTAGTGGTCATGGAGCAATAAAAGGTCAAAATTTCCCCTGGACCAAATTTGGCCCGTACAGTGCGCTATAACTAAAAATTGATCTCATCATATCTAGTAGAGTCCGATTTCTCCTTTTTGCAACACCATTTTGTTGTGGTGTTCCAGGTGCTGTGAGCTGTGAAACTATTCCATGCTCAACTACGAATTCCTCGAAATCTCCATCAAGGTATTCTCCTCCACGATCCGATCATAGAATTTTGATATTTTTACCTAATTGGTTCTCAACCTCAGCACGATATTCATTGAACTTTTCAAATGTATCTGACTTGTGCTACATTAGGTAAACATATTCATATCTTGAATAATTGTCAATAAAAGTGACGAAATATTCATAACCACCTCGGGCTTTTACATTCATCGGTCCGTAAACGTCCGAATGTATTAGCTCAAGTGGTTGGTTGGCTCTTATACCTTTTTCCAGAAAAGGTCTTTTGGTCATTTTGCCTTCTAGACAGGATTAGCAGATTGGTAAAGTACCAAATTTTAACTGATTTAAAACTCCATTCTTTGTTCATCTATCTATCCGGTCAATGTTAATGTGTCCAAGTCTAAGATGAAATAAATATATAACATCATGAGAAATCTTTTGTCGTTTTGTTTTTGTTTTTTCAACCTTAAATATTTCAGTGTTAAGCAGTGAATCATGTGTTAACGACCTTAACACATACAGATTATTTTCAGAGTTTCCTGAGTAAATTGTTAATCCATTTCTACTAATAACAAATAGTTTATTATCAAACGAAAAGGAGAAACCATCTTCCATAAGTTTTGCTACATAAATCAAATTTCTTCGAAAACTAGGAATAAAAAACACGTTGTTCAAACACAAATAACTATTATTAAAGCTTAATATAGAAACTCCCACTACTTTGGCTGAAACGACATCACATGTCTTAACTCTCATGCCAAAGTCACATTCAGTAAGGTCCTTCCATGAGTCAAGTAGCGTAAAAAAAAAAAAAACAAATATGGTTAGTAGCTCCAGAATCAACAATCCAAGCGGATTTATCATTCTCCACTAATAGAGATTCAATAACTAGTAAATCATATTTACCTGTCTTCTTTTTCTCTTGAAGCTCAGCAAGGTACTTAAGACAATTCCTCTTCCAATGCCCATCCTTTTTACAGTGGAAATAATTTCCTTTGGGCTTGGCACCTTTGGAGCTCTTTTAATTCTTTTTCTTCATTGGTTTTGCCTTAGCCTTCCCAGTGTCTTTCCTTTTGTTCTTCAAGGATCTAGAAGATTTGGCAACATTTACCTCGACATTAGGTTTACGAGGTCCAATCATTATGGACTCGTAACTGGTGAGCTCACTTAACAGTTCTTTCAAAGTAAAAGACAACTTGTTCATAGAACAATTACTTTTAAACTACATGAAACTCTTCAGAAGTGTTTATCATTGTCACCTTGATTTGCTCATTAATATGAGCATTATGGGCTTTGGCCATGTTGAGATGAGACATCATCTTCAAGACATGCTCTAGGACTGATGCTCTTTCCATCATCCTTGCAGTTAACAATGAGACAATAGCCTCATGTTGTTTCCGCTCCGAAGGCTGCCCAAACATGTCTTCTAATGACTGCATAATCTCATATGTTATCGCCATAGGCTCATGCTGTGTAGTAAGAACCTCAGACATACTTGCTGTCAAATAGCTATGAGCTTTCTCATCGGCTTTTATCCATTGCACTACAAGAAATTACAGTTTTAGCGACGGAATATTTCGTTTCAAAATTTAACGACGGAATTGAAACGGATAATGAAAATAGGGATGGAATTTAGCGACAAAAAAATTTTCATCTCTAAATTAGAGAAGGAAATAAAATTATGTCGCTAATTAGAAACGGATTATTAATCCGTCGCTAATTTCATCTAGAAATAGAATTTTTCCGTCGTTAATCCATCGCTAATTAAAAACGGAATTAATATTCCGTCGTTAAATAGAAACGGGATCTTTATTCCGTCGCTAATTTTAAATTTTCATTTTAATTTTAATTTTAATTTCTAATTTCCAAAACTATTGGTAATTAGAAACGGAATTTTTCCGTCGCTAATTAGAAACGGATTTTTATTTCGTCGCTAATTAAAATGCCACCACAGTTTTGGAACGAAGCTTCTGCTTCTGGCTTCGTCTTCAGGGAAGCGGTTGTTTCATGGGAATCTTAACAGTGGCAGCTCTGCAACTGATGATCATAACAACTCTTTGTTGGAAAATGATATTCTTACATAAAATCTTACTAACAATTTCTACACCCCTCTCACTGTAGCTACAGTGATTACTGTAGCATCACTGTAGCTACAGTGAGAGAGGTGTATAAATTGTTAGTAAGATTTTATGTAAGAATATCATTACTCCTCCTTTGTTTCCACAGAGCCTGCCGTTCAACACAAACAATACTGCCCTTCTTGGTGATGGAACTACATTGCGGCAACAGTTTCAACTTCCAAGCATTAACTGGAACTCATAAATTTGGCTAAAGGTGTGATTATATACATCTTATATATTTATTATAATCAAAGCATATGTTTGATTATTAGTTGGAAATTGATTGATTATCAGTTTTATTTCTTGTTAGTGTAACAATAGCAACAATTACAGATGAAATTAATATTCATCATTATTTAATATTATTTTTTAGATAATTAAGTTCAATTTGAAAATGTATAACATGTTTTCATAAATTTTAATTGGTAATTAGAAATGGAATGAAAATTCCGTCGCTAATTAGAAACGGAATTAAAATTTCGTAGCTAATTTGAAATTTTCATTTAAATTTTAATCTTAATTGGTAATTAGAAACGGAATTTTTCCGTCGCAAATTAGAAACGGAATGAAAATTCCGCCGCTAATTAGAAACAGAATTAAAATTTCGTAGCTAATTTTAAATTTTCATTTTTCTTTTTATTTTAATTGGTAATTAGAAACATAATTTTTCCGTTGCTAATTAGAAAGGGAATGAAAATTCCGTCGCTAATTAGAAACAGAATTAAAATTCTGTAGCTAATTAGAAACAGAATTAAAATTTCGTAGCTAATTTTAAATTTTCATTTTTATTTTAATTTTAATTGGTAATTAGAAACGGAATTTTTTCTGCCGCTAATTAGAAACAGATTAAAATTTCGTAGCTAATTAGAAACGGAATAAAATTCGTAGCTAATTAGAAACGAAATTAAAATTCCGTAGCTAATTTTAAATTTTCATTTTTATTTTTATTTTAATTGGTAATTAGAAACGGAATTTTTTCGTCGCTAATTAGAAACGGTATTAAAATTTCGTAGCTAATTAGAAACGGAATTAAAAATCTGTAGCTAATTTTAAATTTTCATTTTTATTTTTATTTTAATTGGTAATTAGAAACGGAATTTTTTCGTCACTAATTAGAAACGGTATTAAAATTTCATAGCTAATTAGAAACGGAATTAAAATTCCGTGGCTAATTTTAAATTTTAATTTTAATTTTAATTGGTAATTAGAAACGGAATTTTTCCGTCACTAAATAGAAACGGAATTAAATTCCGCAGCTAATTAGAAACAGAATTAAAATTCCGTAACTAATTTTAAAATTTTCAATCCCCCCAAAAATTTAATCCTTTCAGCTCCAATTTTTTTTTAAAAAAATAGAGACGGATTTTCCGCCGCTAATTAGAAACGGAATTAAAATTCTGTAGCTAATTTTAAAATTTTCAATCCCCCCAAAAATTTAATCCTTTCGGCGCCATTTTAAAAAAAAAAAAATTAGAGACTGATTTTCCATCTCTAATTAAAAATGAAATTATAATTCTGTCGCTAATTAAAAACGGAATTAAAATTTCGTAGCTAATTTATAAAATTTTCAATCCCTCCAATATTTTCAAAAATTTATCGCCTTACGAAAATTTCAAATATCTATAAAATTTACAAATCTTCCTGCTTCTCTTATATTTTCCTCTGTATATACACCACAATGTTTTTAAATCTCAACTTCAATACATCATCCAAAATTTTCTTACTCAATTCCATATACCATCAAATTTTTTCATACCTCAACTCTCATTGTCAATCTCTCATTTTTCTTATCTCCACTTTTAAAATTTCCTAAGAAACAAACACTAATATATTTTTTTTGGTTTAAAGTGGCGTAAATGGATGGTGGTGTGTCGAAGCTGGCGGTGGATATTACGGTGTCTTGTGGAATTGAAGATATATATATAACATTAAAAAAGTCAATTTTTTAAAATTTTCAACCATTCAAAATTTTTAAAATTTCCACTTATCTAAAATTTAAAAATTTTCTCTCTCTACAACTTATAAATTTCTCACATCTATATAATTATAAAATTTCATACCTCTCTAAAATTTTAAAATTTTTTCCTTTCTAAAATTTTAAAAGTTTCATGCATCTTTACAATTTTTAAATTTCCCGCCTCTCTAAAATTTTAAAATTTTCATTTTTAATTTTTTTTTAAAATATATAGTTAGGGAATAGCTACGAAATTTCGTCTTTAATTAGCAACGAAATCTTTATTATGTCACTAAATAGTGACAAAAAATTATGTTTCTATTTAGCGACGGAAATACTTTCGTCTCTAAATAGAAACAGAATTTATGTCGCTATTTAGCGACGAAAATTATTTCATCTCTAAATATAAACGAAATTTTCCGTCGCAATATAGAGACAGAATAAAATTCTGTCGCTAATTTTAGCGACGAATGAAATATTTCCGTCGCTATTTTTTTACGACCAACAAAATAGAGACGAAATTTTCCGTCGCTAGTGGTCAGTTAGCTACGGATTAGCTACGGATTTTTCTGTCGCTATTTGACAGTTTTCTTGTAGTGTTGGTTATAGGCATCACGAATTACTTTGGGAGCATTTGCAGCTGGTTCAGGAGGACATTCATCCTTTAGGATAAATTTGAGGTCTTCACAGACCAATATAGCGTTAATGTCATTTTTCCATTTTATATAGTTTTCCCCAATTAATTTGTCTTGTTTGAGAATTGCAATTACAGAAGATGCCATGGCTGTTTTCTGAAATAAATAAACATGCATTCAACATCCATTTATCGCATATCAAAATCATCAAACATTTTAGGCATAAATTAAACATGATGCATTATGCATATATAATGAATTAGAAACCAAAAGAATTATTATGCCACAGTGATCTATCATTTCGCAAATAAGTGTCACCATAGGGTAGGTCAAGTATTCGCATGATAGATTGAGACCATCTCAATTGATTAATATATATGGACATAACTTCTTTATTCCTATATTAATAAACTAACGTTTTATTTGATCAAGGATTATTGATTAACATTTAACCAATAAACTGATTAACAATTTAATCATTCCTTTGTGAGTGTAACCTGTTGTTTCGGAACCATCGGACTTAACTAGTGAAGTACCGTCGTAGGATAGGTCAAATCACCAAATACATCTAGAGTTTCTATCCTCTCGGAATCCAAACTTGGTATTGACCCAAAATGGACACCATCTGTAGGGGACAAAAGTAAAACCGTCTCTAGGAACCTTTTGAGTCTCTCGGTTTTGGATAACGACGGTGATCATGTGATATATTGTGGTATATCCCTCTCTTACTCACTATTTTGAAAATAATATTTCTATTACACTAGTATCTAATCCATTTAGATTATATGCAGCTAAACCATAACCTAATTAATACTAGTGGAGTATTAATGATTTAACCAATTTTATTATTCACTAACACGATTAGTCTTTACCAATCAATTTTACTTAATTACACTTTTAATCAAGTGGCTGTAGTGACCTAATTTCTTTTAACTTTTAAATAATTAGTTCACTAGGTGGTTTCAAAATTGTAGAATTCAAAGTTTAAGACTTATGTTCTCAATTGTTTTTAACCACAAAACCAATTGATCTTATAAACTAGTTTTTCATGCATGCATATTCTATTTTAACTTTTAACTTATATAAAATCATATTTATGACTTAGAATATCATGCATCTATACATATTATGGCATATGAAGATTCTAGAATAGACACCCTAGGTTATATGACATGTTATTCAAATAATATAAACACATTATCATTTGGGGTGGCAATTTGGGTTATGATTCGTTTATTCGTTCGATTCGATTCGCTTTAAAGCGAATACGGGTTTGGAAAAATGGATTCGTTTAATAAATGGGTCAATTCGATTCGATTCGTTTATTAAACGAATCGGATACGAATTTAAGTTCATTGATTCGTTTATTCGTTTAGGATTCGTTTTATTATTTTTATTTACTAGTTCTTGTTAATTTTCAATTAAGATTCAAGAAATTATAGCTAATTATCATAGAAAAAGTAATATTTTCAATATTTTGTGAAGTATTTTTAGTAAATATATTAATTACATATTTCATATGTATATATTTATGAAGAATTAATGTAAATCAAGTGTGGTAAATTATTTTATTAAATAATACCATTGACTAAACGAATAAACGAATATTTGCATTCGATTCGTTTAATAAACGAATCGAATACGAATCATGATATTAGGATTCGTTTAATAAACGAATCGAATACGAATCCATCACATTTTGATTCGATTCATTTAGGATTCGATACGAATTCGATTCGTTGATTCGTTTTGACACCCCTAATTATCATGCCCATGATGCGCGTCGCGACACCCAAATTGGGCGGCACGACCCGTAATAAAACATTAAGTATTAAAATGTCAGGTCTGTTTCACATCGTGGCGCAGACCATTTAGCATCAAAACGCGTCATCACGCGTCACGGCACATATTGGTTCGCGTCGCGACGTGATGATGTCCATGACAGGCAGTAGCTTACTGTAATTTGCGCGTCACGACACGTGAAGGGTTGCGTCGCAACGCAGCCTGCTTTCCAAGGACTGGAACGATCGAAAACATACATTCACAAATTACATTGATTGGGATCTTATTTTTCTATACTAATCTAATCATTACAAGAATTAATCCAAGGCAATCCTGGGTTTCAAGTCTTGCTTCATGGTGTGTTGTTGAGTTCATTATTTTCGGAATCGGCTTATGATAGGTCCTCCGCGGCATCATGTAACATCCCCGATCTGGGAGATGCTACCGGCAGGGGATAGACTGCTCTAACCCCCTAAGCCTCTGACTCTGATAACTGCTATCTAAAACTGATACTATTTCTCTAACTATATTTCATTTATGGGACCGAGGCCCAAACTCAATAACTCATATGCAACTCGAATACAATAACTGTTTACAAAATACAACCTGATTTTACAATGAGTATTCCCATAATTAGAAACTAATACATGACTTTTTACTTTGACTCTGACTCTGGACTAGTACTCTATCTGACCAAGACTGGTGGACTCCAACACTAGTGACTGCATCAGTATCCGTCCTCCCGAGCTCGTCCTCCAATTAGGAAACCTGCAACCAAAGAAAACTGGGGGGAGGGTTAGATTGATATTCGATCTAAGTAAGTGGATAAGGAAACTGAAAAACTGATGTAAAAACTTTTAGTTTCAAACCATAGTTCCAAAGACATTTTTATATGAAAACTCTTTTCCAGAAATTTCCTCTAAAATCTCTTATAAAACTAGTCTTTCTGAAAATCTCTTTCTGAAAGCTACTTTCTGAGAACTGTTTTTCTAAAAACTGCTTTTCTGAAAATCTAATGTCCGAGTACTAAACTGTATCTGCTGAAAAACTGACACATGGGGGCGTTATGTATCGTCGTCCCTCCATAAGCCATAGACCCAGATATGCAAACCCATGACATTGGGGCGTTACGTGTCGCCGTCCCCCAAAGCATGTCATACATGTCCCTGAAACGGGTGGTCTTGGGGCGTTACGTATTGTCGTCCCCCAAGCCACAAACTAGAACTGGGGGTGCGGATCTATGCTACCACCCAAGCTCTGAAAATAGGGTTTAGGGGCGTTACATATCGCCGTCCCCCTACCTTTACTCTACGTGTGCACACGGTCTATATCCGTCAATTCCAACTGTGTCAAGTTACATACTGGGGTGTGTTTTTTCCCATGCCCCGAAAAATCATAAAACTCATATTTTGAAAATATTTTCCTTTTTAAAACATTTCATAAAGTATGCTAAACAAAATATAACTGATAAAAAAATTGGCTAACGCCCTAAAAACGAAAAAAGTAAGTTTGTATTTAAATAACATAAATGAAAAATCAATTGGAAAAGAGAGTGTCCACTCACAGTGCTTGGAAACTGGCTGGAACTATACTGCTTCGTCGAAGGAGATTACAATTCCTACAATGGTCTAAAGATGATAGCTTAATCAGACGAAAAATTACGAGATGAATTCTAGAATTAGGCTAAACCACTAATTTTAAATGCGTAAAGTCGTATTTCGGTATATCATGTTGTACTAGAATGTAATGTGAGCATAAGAACTGATTTGATATTTTAAAGGTGGTCTATAATACGTTGGGGTGGAACTAGAATGGTCTAAAAATCAATTTGGCCGAATTTTGTATCCGCGTCGCGACGCAAGGATCCTTAGAATCGCGACGCCTGTCTCAGGGAAACTGCCCAGAAATTCCTTCATGCGCCGTGATGCAAGAGTCCTTCTGTGTCACGACGCAGACCTGTTTCCCGGGTTTTGCATTTCCTTTTCCTCATGAGGTTTTGACCGGCAAAATCACACGCGTATAACGCAAACGCACGTATCCTTCAAGTAGTATAAAAATATCGATCCCACGAGGACTTAATTTCTACTGTTGTTATTAATTATTGATACTATTTATTTACATGTATCTAACTAAAGGGGGAAGTGATTGATTGCTTTTGATTGGTTGAATGTGCATTTGCTAAATAAATAAATAAAGACACAAAAGAAAATACAAAGGAAAAATAAACAAAAGACACAAAAATCTAGGGTTGTGATTCCACACAATATTATTCTAATGATGAATTGATTCTCTTATATATGTGTAATAAATTAGTTTACTTACCTGGAACACGAAGATATGCAAAAGCCTCTTCTGATGGTTAGATGCAAATTCCCAAAATAACACAATTAATCATATTCCTATGTTAATCAAGTTACCTGAATTCATTAAGTTCAAGTTCCAATTACGGCTACCCCCGCCCGACAGGTATATTCCTATCCTGTAAGGAAATCTATTAAAAGGTTATCTATCCTCAATGAAGATCGTGAACTATTGAATCTAAGGGTGAAACCTAAAATCCATTTTCCAAGTTCATTTTAAGTTTACCAAATCAATCTTATTGGTGATCAGGCAACAAGAAGTATTAATGTTAAGATTCAATAAACAAACTAAAGTACTAAATATAATATAATTAAATGAATTATTAAGCTTGTGAATGTTGTGTTTTATCACTTCCCTAGAATAAAAATAAAATGTTGGGGTTATGGGATCCACCTTTACTAATTCTAATTTAGAAATCTCTCTTATTATAATATAGAAATTATCAGTGATATTACCAACCGACCATATAGACGGTATCCTGATTAAGTCAGATTTTCAATTAAGTCCAACCGACCATAAAAACGGTGTTATCATTTGTCCATAAACCAGCCATATAGACGGTAATCATCGGTCACCTAAAGACCGACCATATAGGCGGTGTCACATTATGTCAAATAAATAAAACCAGTCATTAAGGCGGTAATCCTTTAATTTAAATTATAATTTCCATATTATAATTAATGAATAGATAAAAATAGCATATTTTTCATTGAATTCTTTCACACTTACCAACTTTCAATTATAAACTAATTGAATGATATGGATAATATCTTACTTCGGTTGGGGATAGTAACTGTGTCAAGATATTATATTATCATGATGTAATTTAAATGAAGTCTTTCAAAAATATGAGCTTGAGGTAATGCTTTACTCCTTAGGTAGTTATTTTTTAAACACTTGACTTGTGATGCGATTTCAGAAAAACAAGAAGTTAACAACAACAATAGTAATTGTAAGATAATAAAATGGCAGCATCATGGAAGTAACATTTTTGTATACTCAATGCTTGCAAACATGTGGCCTATGTTGTCATAAATTTCAGTACCATATTATTCACTTAAAATTTGAAATTTCTTTAAATTTATTTTCTTAAATTTTTATCAAATTTTGGAGTCCTAACCAATCGTATGTGTGTTGTGTCGACTATCAAATGATCACTTTCGCTTTAGGGATAACAAAAATTCCTATAAGATTGTGGGCTCGCAGGACCCAATACGTCAAGAGCGGGTAAGAGGATAATTTTATATACCCGTTAGTTGGACAGACTGAATACTGATATTGGCATCTCTGTTCCAATAGAGGAAAAATTATCGTGTGAATGGGGACCCGTACAAGGGTTCATTATGTTATGGCCGAATATGAGTCAATTTTTTGTACTCGTTGATTGAGCGGGCTGAGTAGCCCTGACGACAGCGGAAATAGACGGTTGTCTGGGAACCCCTCAAAATTTACACTAAAAAAAATATTAGAACCCTAATCTATGACTAGTTTTGTGTTATTGTTTGTTTTAAGCTCAAATTTTTTGTATCTAATATTTGAGCCTTCAACAACACACACACATATATTAACATTCTCCTATCGTATCCAACTCGTGCTTACAACTGACTGGATGCCCTCTGTTAGTTCCATTTTTATTGGCATGTGTCCGTGACAAAACAAGTTCAATTGAGTTGTAATCTTTCTTGAAGATCTTTGTGCAATTGGACTGGTTTCTGGCTGCTGTGCATCAGACATTCGTTCGTGGTGCGTTCGTTGCAGTGTTCGAACGGTTGGCGTTAGTGTCACGTTCTCTATTGGGTTCGAACGGGCGCATTCCAGAGAGCAAACGTTCGAGGCACGTTCTTGTGGGGTTCGAACGGGAGCATTCCAGAGAGCTCACGTTCGTTGTGCGTTCGAGTGGCGTTCGAACGAGTCTTCACAGAAAGGGCGCGTTCGTGTAGCGTTCTAGTAAGCGTTCGAACGCGACTGCGATCTGAACGCGTTTTTGGCCTGCAAAACCCTAGGTTTTCACCCTACCTATAAATATAACCCTTAGCCGCCATTCTCATTAGTTGAAGCATATTTCCCTTGAGCCAAATACTCTCAAAGCTTTCAACTCTCTTTGATTTCACCTTGAAGACTCTTTGAATCTCATGTCTTCTTTGTTAATGGTGAAATCCATTCTTTGATAAACCTTCAACACAACCTAACCCAAAATCCCTAATCCTTTAGAGTTCTATAGGAGGAAGTTTGGTAGTCGGAGTTCCGGCGTTCAGAGGTGATACAATCTACTCAGAGACTTCAGAGGTTCTGAAGAAAACCGTGGGTCACGGGCTTGAGGAGTTGCCTTGAGTTCTTGCAGTATAGAGGTACTTGAGTCGGTGGAATTACCACCTTAGGTCTTGACCATCGCTGTAAGTTTTTCTCGATGTAGTGGATTGGGCTGGTAGCCGATATACCCGGAGTGGTTTTTTACTCTAACGAGTTTTCCACTTCGTCACCAAAATTACTTGTGTTGATTTTGTGTGGTTTGATTATATTTGCTGCTTTAATTATTGTTATTGTTTTTACATTTGCAGCTTATTATTTTAGTTGGTTGATTTGTTTTATTGCCTGTTGCATTCCATAGTAGCAGTAACAGGACTTGTCCTGCTTATTGTTTGTAATTCCGCATAGGGTCAGATCTTAGGATAACCCCGAATTCTCAATTGGTATCAGAGCCTGAACTCGATCCTTGACCCATTAGTTATGGAGCGTAGTCAACCCTTAAATTGTCCGCCATTCTTTGATGGCACAGAATATTTGCATTGGAAAGTTCGCATGAGAGCGTTCCTTAAGTCCTTAGATGAGAGGGTCTGGATGACTGTTGAATACGGGTGGAAACCTCCCGTTGTTGTTGTTGATGGGGTATCTTCCCCTAAAGATAAATTGACCTGGACCAAGGATGAATTTGATGCTAGCAATAGGAACAGCAAGGCTGTTAATGCCATACATGGTGCTGTGTGTTCTGCTGAGTTTAGGAGAATCTCAATGTGTGAGATAGCCAAGGATGCTTGGGACATCCTGCAGACTGTGCATGAGGGCACATTGTCTGTTAAAAATAATAGACTCCAGGATTTAGCCACTAGGTTTGAGGTCGCCAAAATGAAAGATGATGAGACCTTTGATGAATTTTATGCTGAGATTAATGATATCGTTAACTCTAGTTTTAACCTAGGTGAGACTATACCTACGAATAGGATAGTTAGGAAAATCCTGAGATCCCTACCTGATAAGTTCCTACCCAAAATCACCGCCATCGAGGAAAGCAATGACCTCGATCATCTTAATTTAGATGAACTCGTAGGAAAGCTGCAGGTTTATGAGAAAAGCTTCCTGGTTTTAGAGAGCCAAAAACGTTTGCGATGAAAATCGCTAAGGAAGTTGTGCATGATACGTCTGGTGATGGTGATACCATCACGGATCGTGACTTGGCCTTGTTTGCAAAGAAGTTTAAGAAATTTCTTAAACTTAAAAAAGTGGCCATAGCAGTAATAGAGATAGGAAGGTTATGCCTAGAGAGAGTAGGCATAGCAGAAAGAGTCTAGAGAGGATAGGGGTAGTAGATCCCATGATGTCCAATGCCATGAGTGTGAAGGCTATGGGCATATTCGACCAGAGTGCCCCACATATCTTAGAGCTAAAGGCAAGAAAGCCATGGCAGCATCTCCTAGTGATTCAGAAGGTGGTTACTCTTCTGATGAGTCTCCTAAAGGCAAGAAAAATTTTATTGCCTTTACTGCTAGTGTGACTGGTAGAGAGAGATTGTGGTTAATGATGATGATTCTGAAGTCTCTCTTGATGAGTCTGTAGATGAGGAAAGTCTTCAGGTAGCTTATGTTGAACTGTTTAATGAGAGTTTAGCTACTAAGAAGACTAACATAGAGGTCAATAAAAGGCTGAAAGCTGTTGAGCTAGAAAAGAATGAAGCTCAAGCCAAATTTGAGCAAAGCCTTTTGATGGTAGATGACTGGAGGAGAGAAATAGAGGTCTAATTAATAGGGTCCAAATATTAGAAACTGAACTTGAAGATACTAGAACCCAATTGTCTGTATTTTCTAGTGAGAATAAAAATGTGGACCGTATGTTAGGAATTATTTTTGAGCCTAACTGTGAGAAGGCTTCTACTTCCAAAGTTGTGCCTGTAGCAGCTAAACATGACTTAGGCAAGAAACATGTTGAGTGTAGTCATGTTATTCCTCCATTTATTCCTCGTCCTGTGACCCACCTCGATCTAGAGGTATTGTGGTAAACCTCGCTCTCATCCGAGGTTTGTGCCTGTGTGCCACCATTGTGGCAAGGCAGGACACATTAGGCCTAAGTGCTTCATGCTTCACAAGCAAAAGAAGAGGCCTAAAAATGTGTCACCTAGATTTGACTCTTCAAATCTAGCTTCTCAAGTTTCTGCTCTAACCAAACAAGCTCAATTCTTGAGTGAGAAACTTGCTTTGTTGTCTGGGACTCTCATGTGGAACAGGCTCCTAGAAAGGTTTGGGTGAGGAAGCAAGATGATTTCCATCTTCTTCTGCGTGTCCTGATGGACATTTTGAGAGTACACTTCGGTGTAACTCTGCTTGAAAGATGCATTTTTATTTTCCCATTACATGTGTGTGTGCGTGTGTTTTATGGTTTTTTGCACGTTTATTTTGTTTTCACAGCATAGGGTGTGTGTGTGTCTTGTTTTTGTTATATATCCCTTGGTATATAGGATGGAAACCCGGACATAAATTTCATAGCCGATTCCGAATGGACGGTAGTATGATCTGAACTCGGGATACAACTCCACGTATCATTGGATGTTTTACAAGCCTATTTATGTCTTTATTTTTATTTGTTAAAATCTGAAAATTCAAAAAAATAGAAATTGAAAAAGACAAAATTTATTTTATTTTATGGCTTGTTAGAGCATGAAAAGCTTATGCATGTGACCCTGGTATGTAGGATATATGATTATGCATGTATGATATGCTTTTATTTTTCTTGATGCTCTATATACATGAGTGTGTGTGATAAAAACCTTTTGGTATATCATGTGCTTGCAACTTCACATACACGTTTTTATTTTGTCAAGGCTTGGTCGCATGTATGAGTTTTTGGAATAGCAATCTAATTTCTATCATACTTGTTTGCTCAATAGTGTGACCTTTGACTAGTTGACCTTGCTATCCCCTTTTCAAAAGTAAAAAGAAATAATCTTAAAAAGAAAAATAAATGAGACTCAGTGCAAAAGAGCCAAAATGGCCAAATTCAAAAGATAAGGGCAAAAACCCTTCACTCGAAAGAGTTATTAAATATGAGCTCATGATATTTCTGGGGTAAATATTATAGCATGCAACCAATGTTGCTTATTTTCAGGTCCTAGTGGTGCTGGGTTTGAACACCTATTTTGTGGACTTGGTATGTTTTAGAGATGGATTTCTTTGGCTGTGTCCAGCTCATAAAATAAGGTCTTAAGCCTTGATTTGTTGTGCACTTTATTTTCCACGCAAGTGCCTTATATGCTTTGGTGTTTATGTCATATGCATAAGTGTTGTTTTAGCCACTTTTAAAATGATGCATATTGTTTCATGTCATAAACAGCTGAATACTGACTGGGTATCATTGTATCAGCTTGAAATGCTGTTTCAGTCAGTTTTTGACAAGTTTTTTATTTATCTCAGTAAGTGCCTGTGTGTGCTTCATGTTCATGCATACCTTTTTTTTTTCCTGTGCACCTTTCTGAGTTTTGTTTTGCTTCCC
Organism: Zanthoxylum bungeanum; assembly: GCA_019454045.1. Lineage (NCBI taxonomy): Eukaryota > Viridiplantae > Streptophyta > Magnoliopsida > Sapindales > Rutaceae > Zanthoxylum > Zanthoxylum bungeanum. Next base: position 30,178 of record SKCR01003351.1, on the reverse strand, counting down.
GTGTTTTTATTTTGCTAACTTTCTGTGCCTGTTAGTGAGGGGGAGTAATTCCTGTCTGTTTATGCTCTTGCATGTGTTTTCTCCTGTTCTCCTGTTTTTTTTCCTGTTTCTTTTACCCTTTGTCATTTCGTGTCAAAAAGGGGGAGAGTAATATATTAAGGGGGAGAGCCTTAATATATAGGAAGAGAGTCGTAGAATATCCTTTAGATATCTCCGTTTTAAGGGGAGTTAAGATTAAGGGGGAGAGGGATTTCTACTTGTACATGCATGAGATTTTTACCTGCTTTATGGTTTTACTTGATTATCCCAATGCTTTTCATGGTATATTGTTGTTTTGGATGTTTCAGGTAGCAGGTATGTTGCTGCGGTGGCATTAATTCAAGACTACTTTGTTAGGTGTTAGATCGAGTCCATTTGTAATAAGTCACTGTTTTGATGGTTGACAGTTGACTATTTTTCTTTTTGGATCTATTACCGTAGTCTTTGTATTAGGTAGTGTTTTGTCACGGAATGCCAAAGGGGGAGATTGTTAGTTCCATTTTTTATTGGCATGTGTCCGTGACAAAACAAGTTCAATTGAGTTGTAATCTTTCTTGAAGATCTTTGTGCAATTGGACTGGTTTCTGGCTGCTGTGCATCAGACATTCGTTCGTGGTGCGTTCGTTGCAGTGTGCGAACGGTTGGCGTTAGTGTCACGTTCTCTATTGGGTTCGAACGGGCGCATTCCAGAGAGCAAACGTTCGAGGCACGTTCTTGTGGGGTTCGAACGGGAGCATTCCAGAGAGCTCACGTTGTTGTGTGCGTTCGAGTGGCGTTCGAACGAGTCTTCACAGAAAGGGCGCGTTCGTGTAGCGTTCTAGTAAGCGTTCGAACGCGACTGCGATCTGAACGCGTTTTTGGCCTGCAAAACCCTAGGTTTTCACCCTACCTATAAATATAACCCTTAGCCGCCATTCTCATTAGTTGAAGCATATTTCCCTTGAGCCAAATACTCTCAAAGCTTTCAACTCTCTTTGATTTCACCTTGAAGACTCTTTGAATCTCATGTCTTCTTTGTTAATGGTGAAATCCATTCTTTGATAACCTTCAACACAACCTAACCCAAAATCCCTAATCCTTTAGAGTTCTATAGGAGGAAGTTTGGTAGTCGGAGTTCCGGCGTTCAGAGGTGATACAATCTACTCAAGAGACTTCAGAGGTTCTGAAGAAAACCGTGGGTCACGGGCTTGAGGAGTTGCCTTGAGTTCTTGCAGTATAGAGGTACTTGAGTCGGTGGAATTACCACCTTAGGTCTTGACCATCGCTGTAAGTTTTTCTCGATGTAGTGGATGGGCTGGTAGCCGATATACCCGGAGTGGTTTTTTACTCTAACGAGTTTTCCACTTCGTCACCAAAATTACTTGTGTTGATTTTGTGTGGTTTGATTATATTTGCTGCTTTAATTATTGTTATTGTTTTTACATTTGCAGCTTAATTATTTTAGTTGGTTGATTTGTTTTATTGCCTGTTGCATTCCATAGTAGCAGTACAGGACTTATCCTGCTTATTGTTTGTAATTCCGCATAGGGTCAGATATTTAGGATAACCCCGAATTCTCACTCTCTTATTCATAGCTGATATTTTCCGGACGCCCGCACGCAATGATTGATGGACTGAGTTTACTTATTTATTGCTCATTTACAAGTAACCACTCTATAATTACGTATTAAAAAAAATACTGTTTAATATTTTTGGTGAAGTCATTCTTTGTTTTAACTAGACAATTAGCTGCATTTGGCAATAAACATGTATAAAAAATTAAAATTAAAAATAATATTGGAGGATACATACACGCCATGTTTTTTTTCAGGCTGCGGGTCATCGAAGCGTAAAAGAATCAACATAAAAAATTCACCATTCTAGAATGCTACAAATTTTAATCCTATATGTATTGAGTATTTCTAATCTTACTCGGACAAAGTAAATACTCGGTCTTAATTAAACTAAAATAACAAAACCAATTAAATAGGACAACTAATTAAGTGAGATAAATCCTAACAAAATAAGTAATTTGAAGTTAACCAAAATAAGATTTCTTCGATTTTACCACAAGATTATAGCCGGATTCATAAAAAAAACGTTTTCAAAATATATCGTCGGAGTTTAACTCTATAAGTATGGATCCACCCATACCTTAAAAAAAAAAAGATTTCTTTGACTTCCTAAATCACATTATTGTCCTTAGTGTTTGATCCTATTTGCTTATTTTTTTGTTTTTTTTTTTTACATTTAGAAAATCTTTTCATTTTTAACCTTGAAATGTTAAAAGGACTTTCATTATGAATGGTATAATTATATCAGAGTATTTGGAGTTATAAAGGTGCAGTTGTGGAGAAAATTTACAATACAACGGAAGCAGAAATTTAACAAAAATTCGAAAATCCTGACATCAAACAAATGAATATAACTTTGCCTAACACTTCATTGCTACCACTGCACATTTTATGGCGTTCATTGAAGTAGAGTGTAAGAGGAAAGCAACCACCATCCCAATCAGTCTGCAAAATTAAGAAGGATGATACTGCACATTTATGGCAGAAACATCTCATTATACCTGTTGTGATTAAAACACACACAATAGAGGAGACGTGAGAGAAAATTCTTCTTTATTAGACACAAACAAAGAATTACAAAGCTTACAAACTCAAGCTTTACAAAAAACTCTCAACCCTCTTTACTCTCTATTATTCTCACGTTTGGGGATGCCATAACAATGATCCTAAGGCTCAAATTTATAGTGATCAAACCGCGTGAACAGTGTCACGCGGTTTGCCAACTTGCACACACACACAGAGGCTGGCAACACGTTTGTTGCTCTCTTTTCAAACTTCTCTTCAAGCTTTCGGTGCCCCTGCTGTCTTCATTTCCTTTTGCATGTCTGGCATGCATACTGCATGCATTATGCATGAATTAAGTCAACAAATCTCCCCCTCGGTGAAGATTTCCCCAAAATCTGAGCCGACCATCAATCATCCAAATCGGATCCTCCAAAGGATCCTCCCCCGGCTGCATCTGTATGACTGCCTACGTACCATGAGTTGGGATCAAGCCAATTGTAGTTCTCTGAATCTCCCCACTCTGACTATGTGGAGAGTTTTGTCATCCCGGCTATGGCACGACAGATTTCAAGCTTCTCATTCGGTAAGACCTTCGTGAACATATCGGCACCGTTGTCGTCGGTGTGAATTTTCCTGAGTTGTATCAGCCTTGAGCTCAGGACGTTCCGTATCCAGTGATACCTCACATAGATATTTTTGACCTCGAATGAAAGGTGGAATTTTTACCGAGATAGATAGCACTATGGCTATCGCAGTACAAAATGTACTTCTCCTGCTTGAAACCCAATTCATGGATGAATGTCTTCATCCATATCAATTCCTTGCAAGCTTCTGTCATTGCAATGAATTATGCCTCTGTTGTAGAAAGTGCAACACATCTCTGCAACCTAGACTGTCATGCCACAGCTCCTCCTGAGAGAGTAATCAGATACCTCGAAGTAGACTTTCGGGTATCCACATCTCCTGTCATATCAAAATCGGTGTAACCCATCAACACTGGCTTGTCGCTGCTTCCAAAACATAACCTCATCTTGGTTGTGCCTCGTAGATACCGCATAATCCATTTGATAGCATTCCAGTGTTCCCATCCTGGGTTTGACATAAACCGGCTGACCAATCCAACTGCGTGTGCCAAGTCTGGCCTCGTGCACACCATGGCATACATAAGACTTCCCACTGCTGAGGTGTATGGAACCTGTTTCATTTCCTCATTTTCTGTCTCAGTAGAGGGACTCTGTTGTGTACTCAATCTAAAGTGGGTAACAAGATGAGTGCTAACCGCTTTAGCCTTGTCCATCTGGAATCTCTGAAGTACCTTCTCGATGTACTCCTCTGTGACAAGTATAACCTCCTGGCTTTCCGATCACGGCCGATCCTGATGCCAAGAATCTGTTTTGCTGGCACCAAGTCTTTCATCTCAAAAGACTTACTCAGTTGTTGCTTCAAATTATCAATCCTCGATTGATTTCGGCCAACTATCAACATATCATCTACATATAGCAGTAAGATGATAAAATCATCGTCAGAAAATTTCTGAACGAAAACACAATGGTCTGAAGTGGTCTTCTTGTATCCCTGCTCCCCCAAACTGACTCAAACTTCACGTACCACTGTCTCGGTGCCTGTTTCAAACCGTAGAGGCTTTTCCTGAGTCTGCACACATAGTCCTCTTTCCCTCTGACTCTGAAGCCTTCTGGTTACTCCATGTAAATTTCTTCTTCCAGATCCCCGTGAAGAAATACAGTCTTGACATCCATCTGCTCAACTTCCAGGTCGAGGCTTGCTGCTAAGCTGAGTATCACTCTGATGGATGACATCTTCACAACTGGAGAGAAGATTTCATTGAAGTCAATGTATTTCCTCTGATTGAATCCTTTGACGACTAATCTGGCTTTGTATCGGGGTTGTGAAGTGTGCTCTTGTTGCTTCACCCTGTACACCCATTTGTTCTTCAAAACCCGTTTGCCTCTTGGCAATTTCACCAACTCAAAAGTGTGATTATCATGCAAAGATTTCATCTCATCTTGCATGACTTCTTCCCACTTTTCTCCTCTGTTTCCACAGCCTCCTTGTAGCTCTCGGGTTCTCCCCCGTCAGTAAGCAGCACATACTCATATGCAGAGTATTTGGTTGAAGGTCACCTCTCTCTGTCAGACCTTCTCTGTGGAACTGTTGGTGTAGTTTCTGGTACTGGTGGTTGATCATGATCATCATCTCTGGGAACTTCATCACATGTACTATCATGTCTGGGAACCTCATCTTCAACTCGTACTGGCACCGGTGAATGAGGTTCTGGATTCACATCTCTGTATTGCTGGGGCATTGTCTTCATCTCCTTTCCGATATCTTTTATGGTCTGGTCTTCAACGAAGACAACATCTCGGCTCCTGACGATCTTCTTTTCCACAGGATCATACAGTTTGTAGTCGAAATCATCCTGACCATAGCCAATAAAGACACATTGTCGCGTCTTTGCATCAAGATTGGATCTCTCGTCCTTTGGGATGTGTACATAAGCTTTGCACCCAAAGACATGTAAGTGCTCGTATGACACTTCTTTACATGTCCAGACTTGGTTAAGAGCATTACCTTTCAGTGTGACCGCTGGGGAGATGTTCAAAACATGTACTGCTGTGTTGAGTGCCTCCCCCCAAAATGTCTTCGGCAGCTTGGCTTGTGACAGCAAGCTTCTGACCCTTTCGTACAAGGTTCTGTTCATCCTCTCAGCTAGACCATTCAGCTGAGGTGTCTTCGGAGGTGTTATTTGATGTCGGATTCCTTGCATCTTGCAGTACTGATCAAATGGACATCTGTATTCTCCATCATTATCTGTTCTGATGCATTTGAGTTTCTTACCGGTTTCTCTCTCCACCAGGGCGTGAAACTCCTTGAACACTCCAAACACTTGATCTTTTCTCTTCAAGGTGTATGCCCAGATCTTCCTTGAATGATCATCTATGAATGTCACAAAGTAAAGTGACCCACCAAGTGTTCGTGTCTGCATCGTACCACATACATCTGAATGTATGAGATCAAGTACCTCTGGTTTCCTCTGAGGCGGGGAGCTCTGGAAGGACACTCTGTTCTGCTTTCCAGCCATGCAGTGTTCACACTTCCGTAAGTGTGAGTTCTTCAATTCGGGAAGAACATTCCTCCTGCGTAGTATCTCCATCCCCGTTTGACTCATGTGGCCGAGCTTTTTATGCCATAGCTCGGCTGCCTCATTACTGTTAACTGTATTTATGCTACTATTTGAAAGCTTAACATGCATCAAATACAGAGTTGAGTCTTTCTTACCTCGTGCCACCACCATTGATCCTTTAGTGAGCTTCCAGGTGTCGTCACTAAAGGTGCTGCAGAAACCTTCATCATCCAGCTTGCCTGTTGAGATCAGGTTTAACCGGATGTTTGGGATGTGCTTGACTCCCTTCAACACTAGTCTTGTCATGTTGTCTGTTTCAAGGCAGATGTCTCCAATACCGATGGCTTTGGACTGGCCGTCATTCCCCATCCTTACAGCACAGTAGTCCCCTGGTGTGTAAGATGAAAAGAAGTCTCTGTGAGATGTGGCGTGTATGGATGCGCCACTATCTATCACCCAACTGGTCTCGTTGCTGGCAAGATTCACAACATCTTCTTCGTATATTATACAAAATTCTTTGGAGGTCTTTTCGGTGGTAGTAGAAACTCTTTCTTGATTAGAGTCACCATCTCTTCTGGACTGCTCGTTCTTCAGTTTGTAGCAATCCCTCTTCATATGGCCTTTCTTTTTGCAGTGATAGCACTCAATATCTTTAGTTCTTGATTTACCTCGGTTCTTGTCTGGTCTACCTGGGCCTCGGCTTTTACTCCTCCTTCTGGTGTTCTTTTCTGTCACTAGAGCTTCTGAGGTTGAGGCCGATGTTGACTACTGTATTCTCATCCTCTTTCCTTCCTCGAAGATCCTGGTCTTTGCCATCTCCATAATGACTTTCCCATCTGCGGCTGGATTGATCACCGTAGATCTGAACATTTCCCATGATTATGGTAACGTATTAAGGAGTATTAGGCCATTTACCTCATCACCGAAGTCTATGCCCAATCCAAACAGTTCTTTCATTGTTCCGAGGAAATCGTTGATATGGTCTGCCACAGCTGTACCTTCATGGTATTTCAAACCCATCATCTTCTTGATGTAGTACAGCTTATTGTTTCCAGTCTTTGCTCGGAAAAGCTCCTCCAGCTTTCTCCATAAGACACGTGCATTTGTTTCTTCACTCACATGGTTGACGATACTATCGTCGATCCACTGACGAATAGTACTGCATGTTTTTTGGTGAAGATTAGTTCACTTCTCATCGGTCATTCCTCCTGGTTTTTACTCCAGAAATACCGATCCATCATAGTCCTTCACATACATAATGTCTTTCATCATTCCTCTCCATGTGAAATAGTTTGCACTGGTTAACAAAACCATTTTTCCGTTGCATCCATCCATCATAAAAATTCTAAGCAAAATTTCAAAAAACAGACCTCACTGTTGCGTCCGGAATGGTCTAAAATTGATGGAAATGACACTTCGTTTGTCAAAATCCGACACATGGACCAATTTGCAAATTTCAGAAATTACAATGGTCAAAGTGCAATTTCCAAAAGTTCATGGGCCAAAGTGTAATTTCCAGAAAATTCAGGTACCTATCTGAAATTTACCCAGAAATTGCTAACGTGGCAGTTCTGCTGACGTGGCAGACACGTGGCGCTGACTGGGTGCACACGTGGCTGCTGACGTGGACTGCTGACTGTGCAGGGTCTGCTGACGTGGCGCTGACTGGGCGCTGACTGGACGTTGACATGGCGCTGACTCAGCGTCGTCTACCTTCAGCAGGCGCGTGAAGCGCGTCGGCGCGCGTGGGACATTCTCTGGTTGGCGCGTGGAGCCCGTGAGGCTTCACCGGAGCTCCGTTCGATCGCCGAAAAATACCACCGTGCTCGTCTCGACGTGAAAAGTCTGATGGTATGCTAAAAATCGATTTTCGACAACTTTCGTCGAAATCGACTTTCTGAACCGAATCTCTGTTACCGAGTTTCGGGATCCCTCCGAGTAACCTTAGCTCTGATACCACTTGTTGTGATTAAAACACACACAATAGAGGAGACGTGAGAGAAAATTCTTCTTTATTAGACACAAACAAAGAATTACAAAGCTTACAAACCCAAGCTTTACAAAAAACTCTCAACCCTCTTTACTCTCTATTATTCTCACGTTTGGGGATGCTATAACAATGATCCTAATGCTCAAATTTATAGTGATCAAACCGCGTGAATAGTGTCACGCGGTTTGCCAACTTGCACACACACACAGAGGCTGGCAACACTTTTGTTGCTCTCTTTTCAAACTTCTCTTCAAGCTTTCGGTGCCCCTGCTGTCTTCATTTCCTTTTGCATGTGTGGCATGCATACTGCATGCATTATGCATGCATTAAGTCAACAATACCAACATGTCACTAACAAAAACTAACCATAAAAATTTCCAGAAATCTTGAAGGTAAACCCACCTAGATTTATTTGCGGGAGAAAAAGAAAATCACCGTAACCTTAATTAAATCAAGGGCCCTATCACCATTGTCTATACAACAATCACCAAAGTGCATATATCACAAATTTGCAGTAAAAATATTCCTCGTGAAACACAATTCACAATAACATTGATAGCGCCTCACATTGGCAGATATTGAACAACACATGCAAACAAAACAACCTTAATCTAAACCCTAACCAATACACAGTCACGAAAATGGAAGAAAACATGGGTAAAAATGAACATAAGCCACAAAATTGAACAAATGAAAAGAGCAATAATATAACTATTTTTTTTTCAAAATAATAAGGATAAAATTCAGTGTGAAAAATGAAAATTATAGAAAATAGGAAACAATAATCACTACAAGAAATCGGTTGGTATTTGACTCGTCGGTGATAAATTACTGATCGATATAGCGTTGGTCGGTAACTTTTCGACCGACTATATTTCGATCGATAAACTGGCTGTATTTTAAAAAAATTATCAAGGGCCCCATACCTGGGTCTTAGTACCACCCAAAAATGGGCCAAAACTAAACTCACACAATCAATATTTAATTTTACAAATTAATGTAACTGGTGTGTCTTTAATTCTTGTAGTTGCCACTACATTATGACATGTTTTTTTTTGTGATAATATGTAAAGAGTGTGTGCGCGCGCGTGCGCCTACTGACTATTATTTGGTCGATAAAATGATTATTTTTTTAATTTTTTATAATTAAATTTTTTAGTGATCGAATGAATATTTGTTCGCTATTATTATCAATTACTAACCAAAATTTCAGTCGGTAATTGTTGGCGGCATAAACTTGCGTCAGATTAATCTTCTGTGATGTATTACCGACCAATTATTGATTGAATATTCTATCGGTAATTAGTTAGAAATTTTTTTTTATCATTTCGATCGATATTCAATCAGTAAATACCAAAAAATTGACTATCAAAATAATCAGTCGGTAATTTCATATTTTCTTATAATAAATGTGTTGATGGTGTTTTCAGGACCTATGTTATTTAAGGAGTACAGCAGGGGTAAAAATGGTAATTACCTTCTTGGGCGAGATCATTAAAGCCGACCCGGCCACTATACAGTAAGAGACCGAGCATTTGATGATAGGTGACCGACCACTTGAGATCGGATGACCGGGCATTATCAGATCGACAACAACATTCTCAGTTCAAATGGCTATCATGACCGACCTCATGAAGACCGAGCACATGACGAGGCGTGCTCAGGAAGATAAAGCATCCTATTCTTCCGGAAAAGGGATAAGTTGTCATACTTTGATGGGGTAAAGTAATAAGTTAATATCCTAATAGGATAAAGGAAGTAAATGTAGTTTTGATTAGAAATCCTTATGGGAAAAGGGAATAGTTTTGACTAGGAATCCTGATAGGAAAAGGAGACCATCTCCAATTGGGAATTCTTGTACAAATAGGAATATGATTTCTTCACCATTATAAATAGGAGGGTAGAGTGAGTGTAGAAGGACAAGTTGAAGGCATCATCAAAAAATTAGTGATCAGAATCATCAAGCTCTGATTTGTAAAAACAAAGAAGAGACCTGAGAAGCGTATTGAAGTAATAAAAAGTACCATCCAGTTCTTGTCCGTGGACGTAGGTCGGATCAAAAATCCACCGAACCACGTTAAATCTCCTTATTGATTGGTGTGTTTATCTGTCTTTTGCTAAATTTGCTTTTGGTCCCCCATAAACCAAACAAATTCACTATTGAAGGAGGATTATTTCGGAGGTGATATTCTCATATTACCCTGAGACCAAAATCAGCCGTCAACAAAATGTGTTAGGAAAAAAGAATAAAATGAAAAGAGCCATAATAGAGTGAGAGCAATGTACAACTAGTCTCAGCGAGGTGTCAACACAGAGAAAACAATCACAATAATGTTTGAATCTAGAAGACAGGACCCATCTTTTCATTAGATTTAAAAATCAAAGGTTGTTGGCATGCAGGACTCTTATTAATTAATGAACCTTTTCCTAAGAGCAAATTGAATTTATTAATTTCATTATTAATTAATATCTTTCGTCTATTAAGAACGTATTTATCGTTTATGTATGGTAAAAAGAACATTATATTGTTCAATTGTTTTAGTAATATCACTATTAATTAATTTCTTTCGTACTCTTTCAGACTAAACCACTCCCTTAAATACAAATATAGATGACATGCACATGATGTGCTGAGAATAAAAAATTCTACAAGGTATCATATCGTCCATACAATAATAATCTTATAATATTTTGTAATACGTATTAAAATAGTAAAAAATTAACTAAATAAATAATATTTACATAAGAAATTCCTCTGTATGATAGTATAAATAAGGGACAGATTAATCTTTGACACCTCACCAACAAAAATGAAGTCTCAGAGCTCTAGAATTCTCCCTTTGGCTTTAATTCTTTTACTGTCACTTCATGGGATAGCTTTAGATGACAATCCTGAAAATTTTCTTGAATGCCTTACCTCCATTTCTGAAGTAATTTATACTCAAAACAACTCTTCATATTCATCAATACTAAATTTCTCAAAACAAAATCTCATTTTCTCGACACCCAAATACCGAAAACCTGAAGTCATTATCACTCCATTTCATGTATCTCAAATTCAAACAACCCTTAAATGTTCCCAAAAACATGGCCTTCAAATTAGAGTTCGAAGTGGAGGTCATGATTCTGAGGGTCTTTCTTATATTTCTGAAGTTCCGTTTGTCTTGATTGATTTGATAAATCTCACCTCGATCGACGTTGATGCAAAAAAGAAAACAGTATGGATTCAAGCTGGTGCCACTGTTGGCGAACTCTGTTACAAAATTGCCGAGGAAAATAAGAATCTTGGCTTCCCTGTCGGAATTGGCCCTACTATAGGGGTTGGTGGCCATTTTAGTGGTGGAGGGTATGGTTATATTGTGCGTAAATTTGGTCTTTCTGCTGATCAAGTAGTTGATGCTCACTTGATTGATGTTCACGGTAGAATTCTTGATCGAAAATCAATGGGAGAAGATCTGTTTTGGGCCATTCGAGGAGGTGGAGGAGTTAGTTTTGGAATCATTCTTGCTTGGAAAGTAAAACTAGTTGATGTTCCGTCAACTGTGACTGTATTCAGAGTCTCAAGAACATTGGAACAAAATGCAACAAAGATCTTTCACAAATGGCAGTACATTGCAGATAAGCTTCCTGAAGATTTAGTCATCAGTGCTAGTTTTTCGTTACAGAATTCAAGTACTACGAAAAGAAAGAGAACGATCGGGGTTGCATTCACATCCTTGTTTCTTGGTGGGGTTGATAGGCTTCTTTCAATAATGCTGGAGAGCTTCCCTGAGCTTGGTTTGACGAAACAAGACTGCATAGAAATGAGATGGATTGAGTCAGCCATTTACCTTGGTGGATTCCAAGGAAGAATGCCCTACAAACTGGAAGTATTGCTTGATAGGAATTTTTCCAAATTCTTTTCAAAATCAAGCTCTGACTATGTGGAGGAACCAATTTCTGTAAGGGTTTGGAAGGGATGTATGACTTCTTCTATGAAAAAGGAGGGCAAAATATTCAAGTGGTGGCTTTTCCTCAAGGTGGGAAAATGAGTGAGATTTCAGAATCAGCAACCCCATTCCCACATAGAGCTGGGAGCATATACCAGTTGATGTACTATGCCAATTGGGGAAAACAAGAAGAATCCCAAACAATGATTAATCTGTTAGGAAAGTTATTCGCTTACATGACACCCTACGTTTCTAAAAATCCTAGAGCAGCATATCTTAATAGCAGAGATCTAGAAATTGGAAGAAATAACAAAGGTGACACTTACACAAGCGTCAAACAGGCCAGCATTTGGGGCAAAAAATATTTCAAGAACAATTTCTACAGGTTGGTATATGTCAAAACTCTGGTGGATCCTCATAATTTCTTTAGAGATGAGCAAAGCATCCCACCACTTTCATATTGGTATTAAGAATAAAAATTGTTAGATATTATGTAATGTTTTAAGTTTTTTTTTTTCCCTGTGTGCTTTTCAATATATTTGAATTAGCTGATGTGACATAATAATGTTGTTTTATCGACAAGAACACAAAAGGATGAAAATAAAATGAGTAAATTATATTTTGTGATTGAATAATATTTTCACAACTTTTAGACATAATTTTATCAATTTTGATATGTCAAATGATGATTAGTCTCTATAAAAATAAAAGAGGGCGTTTCAATTCTCTTATTCTTTATATTCGATATATAACTTTCGTGACATATTTTTTCTTTCCGATTTTTCAAATATTCTTGCTTTTTTATCTTTAAATTGTCCTATACCACTATGTGCATCTCCATTATCCTCTTGGTGCTGATCAAGTAGAGAAAAGAAACGAAAATGTGTTGACTAGTATAAGGGCCACATCGGAATACTGTTGCAATGTTGAAAGTGTTTTCATTAATAATTCAATTGATAATCGTCATTCAATGGTTCTAAATAAATTCCATTATGTGAGAGATAATTTATTTCATTTAGAAAGCAAATCCTTTCATCATCTGGTCAAAGATTTTATCTTCGTTATTATTTTTTTAACATCATTTCTTTTGTGGTGGCAAAAGTAGTTGAGGGTTATTGAACGACTCCTTTTTTTTTCAAATAAAGAAATCAAAGATCAACAATGCAGTGATTAATTTCCAAAGATTGGATAACTGTCAAACTTGGTCAAATACGGTGTCCAATTACTCTATCTATTTTTAAAATGATATTTTAGTCCTTATAATTTTTTTAAAAAAATATATAAATTTTAATTCCTATAATTTTAAAAAATACAAACTTTATTTCCTGCGGTTAAATATTTTTTGATAATTGAGTGACTTTTTTATCTTATTTTAAAATAAATTTTTACTATCTTTGAATAATTTATAGGATATTCAAGTCATTAAATATTAATCGGATGAAAATTGTAGGGGTGTTCGCGGTGCGGTTCGGGGCGGTTTTTTTCTTTTTTTACTTCAACCGCGCGGGTTGGCGGTTTGGGAAATTAGAAAACGAAACCGCAAATTTGATAAGGAAAACCGCGGCGGTTCGGGTTGGCGGTTTGGACGGTTCGGGTCGACGGTTTGTATTATAAATTTTTTAAGAAAATTTTGTGTGTTTTCACATTATAATTGAAGAAAAAATTACATAATTTTCATTTAATCATTACACATATTGTTATATGATCATTAAATATCTTAATTTTCATAGTTAAAGAAGAAGAAAAATATAAAATAATATTTAATTTGAACGCGGGTCGGCGGTTTAGGCGGTTCGAGTCAAAATTTGCGGTTTGGGCGGTTCGCGGTTTGACATGGGTCAAAACCGCACACCGACCCGAATTTGCGGTTTGATTCGGTGCGGTTCAAAATCATTTTTAATATTTTTTCAAACCGCGCGGTTCGGTTCGGTACGGTGCGGTTCGGTGCGGTTCGCGGTTTGACCCGAAATTATGTTCACCCCTAGAAAATTGAATCCTAATTAATATAAAATATTTAACGACATATACTAAAATTTATATTTCAAAACTATAGAGACTAAAATATTATTATGACAATCTCTAAGATAGTTGAATATAATATTCCCTTTTAGATAATGAAGGAGATCAGATAAATCTCACTCTTATAGGTTCATGTGCAGATTTTGACAAATACTCGAAACACAATAAAAGGAATGATACACAACTATGATTAGAAATTTGATTGATTTGGCAATGATAAAATCTTTTTGTTGATTGACAATCAATCATTGAACTAATTGGAAATGACTGAGATATGTTTCATCTATACATTGATTCTTTTCACTTGGTGGGATGCTTTGTTCACTTCTAAAGAAATTTTCAGGATCCACCATAGTTTTGACATCTACCAACTTATAGAAATTGTTCTTGAAATATTTTTTGCCCCAAATGCTGGCTTCTTGGATACTTGTTGAAGTGTAACCTTTGTTATTTCTTCCGATTTCTAGATCCCTACCATTAAAATATGTTGCTCTAGGATTTTTAGACACATATGGAGTCATGTAATTGTAAATCTTTGTCACCAAATCAAGGACACTCTCGGATTCTTCTTCTTTTTCCCATGACGCATAGTACACCAAGTTGTATATGTTGCCTGCTCTATGTGGGAATGGGATTGCTGATTCTGAAATCTCACTCATCTTCCCACCATGAGGAAAAAATGTCACTTCAATGCTGTGCCCTCCTTTTTCATAAAGCAAATCATATATTCCTTCCAAGCCTTTTTCAGGAATAGGCTTCATTACAAAATCAGATTTTTCTTTCGTAAAGGATTTGGAAAATTTCCTATCAAGCAGTACTTCCAATTCGTGGGACTCTCTTGCTTGGAATCCATCAAGGTATATGATAGAATGAATCCAGCTCATTTCTATGCAGTCATGTTTCGTCAATCCGAGCTCAGAGAAGCTCTCCTGCATCAATGGAAGTAGCCTATCAATCCCACCAAGAAACAAGGATGTGAATGCAACCAGGATCGTTCTCTTTCTTTCCGTAGGACTCGAATTCGCTATTGTTAGGAAAGCACTGATGAATAAATCTTCAGGAAGTTTATCTGCAAGGTATTGCCATCTGTGAAGGATCTTTGTTGCATTTTGTTCCAAGGTTCTTGAGACTGTGAATACAGTCACAGTAGATGGAACAGTGACTAGTTTTACTTTCCAAGCAACAATGATTCCAAAGTTAGCTCCTCCACCTCCTCGAATGGCCCAAAATAGATCTTCTCCCATTGATTTTCTATCAAGAATTCTTCCTTTAACATCAATCAATTGAGCATCAATCACTCGATCAGCAGCAAGACCAAATTTACGGGACATGTAACCATGCCCTCCGCCACTAAAATGTCCACCAACCCCAACAGTAGGGCAAATTCCGGCAGGAAAGCCAAGATTATTACTTTTCTCAGCAATCCTGTAATAAAGTTGGCCAATGGTGGCACCAGCTTGAACCCATGCTATTTTCTCATCTGCATCAACGTGGATCGAGCTAAGATTTATCAAATCAATCAAGAGAAACGGAACTTCAGAAATATAAGAAAGACCCTCAGAATCATGACCCCCACTTCGAACTCTAATTTGAAGGCCATGTTTTTGGGAACATTTAACGGCTGCTTGAATTTGGGATGCTTGAAATGGAGTGATGATCACTTGAGGTTTCGGGTGTTTGGGTGTTGAAAAGAGAAGATTTTGTTTTGAAAAATCCAATACAGATAAATATGAAGAGTTGTTTTGAGTGTATACTACTTCAAAAATGGAGGTGTTCTCATAGTTTTGAGAAAGGCATTCAAGAAAATTTTCAGGATTTTCTTCATCTAAAGCTATCCCATGAAATGATATTAAAAGAACTAAACTGAATAATAATGGTAGAATAATTGTAGTGCTTTGAGGCTTCATTATTTTTTCTTTTTAATTAGTTGGTATTGATGAGAGGTGTCAAAGAAATTAATCTGGCAC
Source organism: Zanthoxylum bungeanum (assembly GCA_019454045.1). NCBI lineage: Eukaryota > Viridiplantae > Streptophyta > Magnoliopsida > Sapindales > Rutaceae > Zanthoxylum > Zanthoxylum bungeanum. The sequence continues at coordinate 14,534 of SKCR01003351.1, read as the reverse complement.
TTATTCATACTATCATTTTGAGGACTCTGTTTGATAAATTAATTTCAAAACTGTTGACTATATTATAATTAAATAACAAAGAAGTCACATTATTGATAGGTATGGTATTGTCATGATTTACACATTAATATAATTAAATCACTGCACAGTTAACATTGAAGACAAATATCTCTTGAATTGGAATCTTGTTCTATTATCTTTATAATAAAAAAATTCTATTATATAACAGTGATATTATGTCACTCATATTAAAAAAAATAATTAAATAAATGATAATCGTATTTAATAAAATTTCACGTGTTATATATTTAGGGGTTGATGATACAATATAAACCATATATCAGAACCCTTCAAATATATTTTTTTTTTTTGGATAATCGGGGTGTCCGAGTCAGCTTACGCGCACCTCGATTAATCCCCGGGACATGTGCCCCGTGCCCTCAGAAGTTTCCCAACATAGATCAGGTAAGTCGCTGGCTTTTCACACCATGGAGCATAGCCCCAAGGAAATACATTTAGTGGGATTCGAACATTAAACCTGAGAGGGAGCAAACCACTTAAGCCCAAAGTATTTACCACTAAAGCAACCGTTAGAACCCTTCAAATATGCTACATATATACATCAAAGACTTTTGTGCATGTGGGATATATAAATATATGACCTTCACGTGGAAGCATGACCTAAATTGAAACATCAGTGATAGATTATTTATAGCGTCTTGACTATTTTACCCGTGAATTAGGATGGGAGGAAATTAGTGGACTGATGACACTGAAAGTACTTATCAATTTCTCTGAGAGTGACAACAAGGCAAATAAAAAGCAAAAGGCACAAATAATTGGCATTTATGAGATTCTCTCCTTGACAATATACATTCAGCTCGAGAAGTATACATATTCAACAGGGCCAAGGCGGTTGTGGGTAAACCCGATCCGGAACCGTGGTCCAACAGTTTGATTGGGTTACACCCCAACTCGAACCGATCCGAACTGTTCCAGTGGTTCCACGGTTCTAACCGGAACAATAATGCAAATAAAAAAAGCCGTTAAGGCTTAAAAAAATATAGTAAATTCCTAATATATCCCTAATAACGGTAATAAAACATTTTATTTATGGGCATTTTTTGTATCAAAAAAATTCTAAAATTCTATAAATATGATTCATTTTTCATTATTTCAACACACCAATTTCTTAACTCTATCAATTTCTACAATTCTCTTATTCTCAATCTCAATTAGTTATTATCATTCTCAATTTCCTTATTCTTCTTACTTATTTCTTTAAAAAAAAAATGGCAAGCTCATCTGATAACATAATGTCAAATATGTCAACCCAAGAGAGCGGCCCTAGTGTCGGTGCACAATCACGGAGAAGAGAAGTTAAGGCTCGTTCCTCGGATGTTTTCAAAACTCATTTTCATTTAGACCGCCAAGACGATGATACTTCAAGAGCAATTTGCAATCATTGTGGGGTTTCCTACAAATTTTCTGGTGGATACGACAATATGATCAAACACCTGGAAATGCATCATGCGGTTGAACTTGGAATTGATACGTCGCAAACTCAAATGGTCAGGTACGCATCATCTAGTAGAGGTACGAGTGCTGTAGATTTATTTAAATATTCTGATGCAAAAAATAGAAAAGAATTTTCGAAATTAACTTGTAAGACACATCTTTCTTTAAGCTTTGGTGAAAAACTTCATTTTACTAATTACGTGCATAATGCTTTAAATCCTGCTGCATGTAGAATGACTCGAAACACAACAAAACGTCATATTTTTAAATTATATATAGATGATAAAATTATTTTAAATGAAATATTTAAAGAGATTAAAGGTCGTATTTTTATATGTTCTGATATTTAAAGTGACCATTGGTAAACACACTCATACATGAATGTGATGCATCATTTACCATGAAAAAACGACTTATTGCATTTAGAGTTTTTGATAACCAACATACTGCACAAAATATATATAGAATGATTAAGGTAATTTTTTATGAATATGGTTTAGTAGATAAAATTTTAACAATTGGATTTGATAATGCATCTGCAAATACTGCATCCATTAATGATTTAAAAGAAATATGTCAAACAAATTTAGGGGGTCGGTTTTTCATATTCGTTGCACATGTAATGTCCTTAACTTATGTGTTCAAGATGGTCTGAAATTATAAAAATAAGACGTCACTTAATTGTATTTGGTCATATTCTCAAGTTATGAGAGAATGTGCCAAGTTTTGTAAAATAAATGGTATTAAACCGATTAAATTTTCAAGAGATGTTCCAACACGTTGGAATTCAACTTATTTTCTTTTATATCAAGCATTACAATACAAAGATGCATTATGTAGTTTTTTTCTCAACATGTTCAAAATATCACACTTTTTCCTAGTCAATGGGATATTTGTGAAATTTTTTTAGATATTTTAAAAATTTTTAATGATGCTACTTTAATTTTTAGCGGTGTTTATTATCCTACAGTAAATTTATTTCTTCTTGAAAGTTTGAATATTGTTGATACTCTGGATGAACATGTTGAAAGTAACGATCCTAATGATTTTATTTTGTTCGAAGCCATTACTACTATGAAGGTAAAATGGTTGAATTATTTTAGAGAAATTTCTTTACTTTATCTTATTGCTATTGTTTTTTATCATAGATTTAAATTAGAAGGTTTGAGTAGTGCTTTACAAGCTTACTATGATTATTTATGAATATTAAATGAAATTGATATTACAAGAATAATAGTGAGATTAAGAAATGATTTAATTGAGTTATTTAATGATTATATTGTAAGATATAACTTAGGAACATTAGGTGAATCTAGTAGTAGCGAACCGGTAATTCAAACAAGACTTAGCGCAATGGATCGTTGGTTACTGCAACGAAATAAAAAAGTTAAGGATACGACAACTAATAACCCCGAATTAGATAATTATTTATCTACAATTTTCGAGTTTCCTACTGAAAGTTTAGTTAGTAAAAATTTTAAAATCCTTGAATGGTGGAACCGACATCAAAATTTATATCATGTTACCAAAAATATTCCTTCACATTTATCTAATTTCTGAACACGAAGGTCCCGCCAACTGCATATGTTACCAAAAATAACGTTAGAAAATTAACAAAAGATTGAGAGAGAATCTTGATATATACTTAAGAGGACTGCTCCCACATTCTGGCTTTACACATCCAAAAACAAGAACACTACGCTCTTCAATCTTTAAACCTTGGCAAGAAATCGGAGCATAAACCTAAAACAAATTATATTAACAATCTAAAGTTGTGTTCGATCGGAAATGTTTCTGTAAAAACTAAAAAGCATTTTCCACTAAAAACACTTGAAAATATTTACCTGAAAAACAAAAAACACCAAAAAGTAATTTTGACAAAACAAATAAATTATATTAACTTAGCAGACAATATACTTTTACAAGAAGCATTTTAAAATTTTCAGTTAAAAAGACTCCCAATAAATGCACCGAAAAGTGAGTATCCAAAAACGCTTTAAACAATGCCGAAATGACTTCACCCACAAGCCACAAGCTGAATTCAAATAACATATAACTAGTTTGAAGAAAGAATTCAAAACCTGAGCAACAAGACAGAGTTTGCTTCCACTTCAAGCAAATTAGAGCTCAAAGCTTCCATAAAAACAGGCCAATCCTCTGTTATTTATTTCAGTAGAATGTGATGAATAAGGAAGTGAAATTCAATGTCTTACGGGGATGGCTCACGATTATCGTCAGCCCAAGGTCCTGGCAGGCTTACAATCACTCTGATCTGTAAGTCTTTTTAAGAGCAAACCTTAAATTTTCTTCTTCTTTTTTTTTTCTTTTTTTTATAAGGGAAAAATTATCAACACATTCAAATACTAGTTTTCTTCTTCATTTTAAGATGGAAGACTTTCAGCTCAAACGGCGTCGCGCGAGTTGCTGAGTGCGCGGCTTCAGCTTCAGGTTTTTGTTGAGCAAACAGCCAGCAGTTGGAAATAACAAAAAAAATCGTCAAATTAATATTCATAACATGTGAATTTGAAATAACAAAAAATATAATATAATTTCTGATGGCTATTACTCAACAAAGAAACACACTCTCTCAGTAAGATTGAGATCTAAAAGGGCTCTAAAACAGTAATTGTATAATCATTATGCCATAAATTACAGCTTCTTGTAGCATGAGTTTCCATGGAAAGGCAAAATAATCACTAATTTCTACCACAAGGGTTTTCCCATTTCAGCCCTTAATTTTCAACTACAATCAGTATGCCTATACATTTTATATACAGCAGACTCTTAGTTTGCAGACCCATCATTGGGCATGTTGCTTCCTGGGATTTCACTTGACGAAATTAGTTTAACAATGGATTATCTTTGGTATAATGTAATGGGTTTATAGCTCATTTCCATCTCTTGGCGTTCTTCGAGCCATTCGATTTTTGTTTTGCTGCCTGAAAGGCCTGCATTTTCTGTTTCTTTCGAGCTTCCTTCTCAGCCTGTTTTTTAAAATAAGAGTAACCAAAGGGAGAAACTTACCTTTGACATCTTGGACTTGGCCTTGACTTTAGGAGCCCTTTCCTCGAGCTCTGCCTCACGTTCAAGTTCCTTTTCCCGAGCATCAAGATTTTTCTCTAGATAATACTGTTAATATTTTTGAAATATTAGGGTCAGCAAAAAACGAAGACGAGACCAAAAATTATCATAAAAATAAAACCAAATCCTAAACTCGGCAACAGGATATTATCACATTGCTACTTGCTTCTGAAAATTCAGATTGGCAAATGACTCCAGATTATAATTATTCTACAGTTTACAGAATATAAATGATTAAAAAATCTGGAAGTGGAGAAACTAAAAGAAATGGAGAGAAACAAATGAAATGTACATTGTAATCGCCCGCATAATCCTGTAAATTGCAGTCTTTAACCTCTACTACTCTATTAACTATTTGCTTTATGAAGTATCGGTCATGAGAAACTGTGATTACTGTGCCCTTGTACTCCGATATGGCCTCCTGATAGAACAATTTGAGTATGCAGACTAATTTAGTCATTTAGTGGGGATAGATAAATGATGATAAATTATTTAGGATAAATTAAATAAAATGTAAGAAAGCAAATAATAAAAAGGTAATCAAACCTCGAGCATCTCTTTAGAAGGAATATCCAAGTGATTAGTCGGTTCATCCAAAACAAGAAGAGTTGATGGTTTTACCATGAATTTGCAGAAAGCAAGACGAGCCTAAATGAAACAAGAAGCCAACATTGAGATTTCCACTTAAAACAAATTTAATGGGGAAAAGGAAAAATGAAGTAAAAGAAATGAGAAGAATTGACGCAAAAAATATATGGCATGCATTGAAAGACATGTCAATTAAGCACAAAAGCCTACATGAGATAAAAACATTACGAGACAATATAGTAATGTGGTATACAACATCAGGATGAGACGTGTTCGTAAGTCCGATATCTAACTCCATCTTTGGGTGTAACAGAAGCTGAAAGTTGAAAGTGTACTGTCCAAAGGAAAGTTGTTCCTATCTTGAATTTATTTTGTGATTGAAGACTTTCTTGAAGGTCAAACACATAGCAGCGGAAAAACATGCACAACACAGGATCCTGGACCTAAGACCAAAGCAATTGCGATGATGGCTTATTTCACTCTCTAAATCTATTAAATCATTGATCAGGCCCAGACCAAAGTTCCACAAAAGTTTCTCCCATTGTATAGCTGGTAATATATGCAAAAAAAAAATAATAATAAGATAACTATATAAGAACAAATTGACTATTGAACAATGAAAGAAATTTCAATATAAGCTAAGTGCAATATTTTTAGTGAAACCAACAAAAGTTGAATCACTGTTCTCAGAATAGAAAAATTCCTAAAAGTGTACTGAAGTTTATTTTACCTTCTCCCCACTACTCAAAAGGGAAACCTTTCTATCAAGCATGTCAGCTTTGAAATTACAACGACCAAGGAGTCCCTTTATATCATCAATTCTCCAGTCCTCTGCAACTTCTGCCACTGTCCCAAGTACAGTTTTATCCAAATCGAGTGCTTCAGCCTAAATGAAAAGTCAATTGCACCCAAATCAGAAATGGCAATTTTTTAGCTCTGAAAGCAAAATTAAGATTAAAAGAAATTATTGATTTTTTCAAAAAAAAATGGCATGGCAATTATCAAAGCAACCCACCTGATTCTGCTCAAAATAGTTTGGTAGGACATTATGCTCCCCAAGCAGAACTTCACCTCCTCTTGGCTTCTCTAAACCCATTATCATTTTCAGCAAAGTACTCTTGCCACAACCATTTGGGCCAATAATGGCAATCTTTTCTCCCCTTTCGATTGTGAGATTTGCCCTATTAAACAGCATCTGCCAGGCAAAGCAGATAATGTCATAACTGAAATGTGTTCATAACAATAAAGGCAAAGATGTTCCAGATCCCACTTTATTACGTAATCAAGTAAGTCAACTCACTTTATCCTCATAACCAAATTCCAGGTTCTTAATTGCAACAACAGATCTACCACTTCTTCCATGCTCTGGGAACCTAATTTTCATTTGTTTCCATTGGAATGGCTTCTCAATTTGTTCCTCTTCCTGAAGTCTCTCCAGCTTCTGTCCTTACCCAGAAAAGAGATTCAAAACGACTGAGATAGGAATTGATGTATCCATAAAATATGAAAAATAAGAGTGCATCTCACAAAAATTATCATTATACTTTCAATTAGAAGTTTTGAAGCTGAAGTATGATAGTATATGTTCTGAAAAATGTTAATACGACATTTCCTGAAGACGTGCTCACGAAACAAATTAAGCCGTTATAACAAATTATAACATTGTTTTACTATACTGTCAGAACTGAAATGGCAACTCAAGGTTCAGCATATCACTTTTTACCTTTTCAGCAGAAGAAGCACGTCCAGAATTTGCGCCTGCACCTAACCTGTTTATCAAGTCTTTTGTCTGCTCAATTTCCTTCTGCTGCTTCTCCCATGCAGCATACTGAGATTCAATCCATGCTGCCTTTTCCAAGACGTACTGAGAATAATTTCCCTCATATGTCCTGGACACACCCATTTCAGTTTCCACAATTTTAGTACACAGCTGATCCAGGAAAGCTCTGTCATGAGATATGATAACCATTGGCACATCTTGCTTGCCAAGATAACCTTCAAGCCACTCAATTGTGTCAAGGTCAAGGTGATTTGTAGGCTCATCCAGAAGCAATAAATCTGGATCCTGCAAATGAAGACATATGTCAACAATCAACTAGCCGTACCACACATATCAATACATGTCATCCAAATCAACTATCAATGTATACGTGTTCTAATAGAGAGTTTATAAGCTATTCATTTTGTCAAGATTGATAGTCTAACATACTCAACAAGCATGTTTAATAAAAAAATTAATTATGTTTGTAACTGTTGTGCTTCTGCTCTACAGTGGTTTTACCTGCGCCGCGGCCCAGAATGGGTGGTTTGGTGGCGGGGTTTCCATCGTTTCCAAATACCAACCACCCACCGACTCACTTAGCAACCAGAGATTTCATTCTACAACAACTTCGGATTAAAAGCCACAATAACTCAATCCCAAACATACCCTAAATCAAGTGGTGCAATATCAATAGCACAACAATAATCGAAGAGTTATACAAACTTCGAAGGTGAACTCTCCGACACTATTAACCGACATTATCATGAAATTAACAATTCCCTAATAAGAAAAACTGCTTATATCTCTCCATCACAAGACAGACACTAATCATCGTCCCAATCGTTCACGAGGCACAGATTTTACAATAAGACTCGCACATAATACATCAACAACGCATAATCAAATACAAGTAACCATGATTGTGTAATTAGGATAATTTAGGATTTTTAATATATAAGTAAGGATAATTTAGTTATTGTATTTAAAATTTCAATTCTTTCACCTAAAATTGGCTGAGGAGGCCCTTCTTTCCCCTTACAAAAAATTGAACCAAACAAACATAATTTAAAATAATCCCTCCCCTCCCCTCCAAACCCCCCAACCAAACACAGCCTCAATGTCGTTTTGAGTCTCGGTGGTTGATTGTTTTTCAACGGTGGCAGCTGATACTTGGCATGTGATTCTGGGTCTTTGTTTTATTGTGAAGGATTTTGTGGTTGAAAAGGGCGTGAAACGCGGCTGCAAAGTGATGAAAAAGGAAGAGCGGAGATTGGTGCTCGTTATGTCCATGTTTGGATAGCGGGAGAGTGAAGGAAAAATTTTTGCGTATTGGACGGCCAAGTGTGAGTTTCTCTCGAGGAAGAAGCAGCGGCTGAGAAACTCGTTCACTCTCAAGAGTTTCAGCCCATTAATTTTTCAGTAGATATTGGTGCTTTTACAATATCGAATAATAATAATAATAATAATAATAATAATAATAATAAATTCAGAAATTTATTGGTAACATAGTTGCAATAACTTTTTTTTTTTTTTTGAAAAGTAATATATTCCATAAAAACAAACAAAGAGATAACAAAGTCTGGTATGGATCCTGACCACACCTCACAGCTTGTATTGTCAACGGCAAACTTAGCCAATCCATGAACTTTTATATTACAATACCTAGGGATATAACTAATATTAGTATCTCCCAATTTTTAGCAATTCTACGGATCTCGGAAATCACCCAACTGATTTCATTCTCACTGCAATCTAGTCCCGTGGCAAGACGCACCACATTTAAAGCATCAGTTTCTAACAACAATGGCTTCAAATTCAATTGATCCGTAATTCTTAGACCCAACAACATTGCCTCCGCTTCAATAAATTCCACACTACCCGTAAATTTTGTGGGTTGAACTGCAGCCGCAACCACCTCCCCTTTGTCATTATGAAAAACATCTCACAAACATGCATGACTCTTAGTCTTGTTTGTCGACACATCTACATTAACCTTGAACCAAGCAATCGGGGCAATGTCCACTTTAGTCTTTCAGCTTTGTATTCGTCCATACTAGCAGATTCATAACGCACCCGTCTATAGGATTCGTAACTGTTTTCAACTCTATTCAGGATACACCAATGCGCCTCCACTTTCTTTTCAAAGATAAACTGGTAGTAATTTTTATGGATACCATCATACGAGCTACCTTAGTCGAGTGAAACAAGAGGTTTGAGGTAGTGCCGGAAAATCGAATTTTATCGAATCTTAAATAAATTTGAATTAAAATATGATAGATTTATATTCAATTCATATATTAAAATGAATTTTAATATCATAATATGTATTCGATTCGTTTAATATTCGTTTAATTCTGGCATTGTTCAATAACATAAATTATTATAATTTATTTACATTAATTCTTCATAAATATATACATACGAAGTACATAATTAGTAAATTTATTAAAAATAATTTATCAAATATAGATAATATTATTTTTTATATGGTAATTGGTAGTAACTTCTCGAATTTTAGTTGAAAAATAACAATAACTAGTAAATGAAATAATAAAACAAATCATAAATGAATAAACGAGTAAGTGAATTCAAATTCGTATTCGATTCGTTTAATAAATAAATCAAATCGAATTAATCTATTTATTAAATAAATCTATTTTTACAAATCCATAAATTAATATTAAGCTTCATTCACGAGTTTGAGGTTCGAATATATATTAATTGTATTAATGAAAATATGTTTCCATAAATTTTTTTTAAAAAAAAATGAAAGAATAATAGTTGTTTCTATTAATAATTATTATGCTCTTAAAAATATTTTTGAATTTTGTGGCTTAGGAAAAGAGATAAAGAAAGGAGGAGATAGCGCGCGCCGCACATTAGAGTCCTGTGGTGTAAATTACGTTAGTGGATGAAATCATATACCCTTTTAGTGCCACGTGTAAGCTATTGTGAGATAACCATCCACGTGTTCTTTCAGCTTTTGAGCTGCTGGTAACTAGACAGCAGCGCCTGAGCTTCTGCCTGGCCCAGTCCAATGTTACAAGTTGGATTTTATTTAGGGTTAAAGTTTAGAAACTTTTATAGTAGTATATATATATATATATATATAAGGAATTCTTTTCATTACCAACAGATATTTTTGCTGTGATTCTTTCATCATTAAAGAGTGTTTTTTGAGAAAAAAAATAAATATTATATATTATCATTTGAATAAAATTTACAAGTATTATAAAATTTGTACAAAAGACCTCACTTATAACTATACTCTCTAGCAAACTCTCTTGACATGAAACTCCCAAGATCTTGCTCTTTTACTTGGAGCAACTCTTTAAGCTCTCTTTCTTGGAGCAAACACTTTAGGCTCTCTTACTTTGAGCTTTTCAATAAACTCTCTTACTTGAAGTTTCTTGATATTGTTAGGGATGATTTTGCTCACAAATGAGCTTTATATTTATAGCCAAACTTCGACTAATAAATTCAACAAAATAATAGTATCATCGAAAAATTTGTTTGTAATATCGCAACAAATAAGTCAGGATCCACTGAAAGTAGTTTGGATTCATGCATGCAACTTGGAAACATGCATGCAGCTAGATTCATCATGCAGTTGGATTCATCAATTCTCCCCATTCAGCTGCATCTGAAACGATTGTCATCTGCAACTATCTCAACTATGTCTCTGCACAGCTCTAGTTTGTCCCGAGTGATCACCTTTGTTGAGATGTCGACTGTGTCTCTGCATAACACACTTCGTTGTATGTCTGTACAGTACTATTCTGCTGTCATTTTTCTTCACTCATTTATTTTCCGGTGTCTTATTTCTAGATATATGAGATTGTACATGTAATGACTCATACTCTATAAAGTCGGGCTAAAAAATACAAGATAATATAAGTATTGTATCGTACATTCAGATATTATTATATCAAAATGATTTTATATTATCAGCTATGTAAAAAGTAAATGAATTGCAGTAGATTTTGAGCAAGACTCAATTGACCTTGTTACTATAATTATATTAATATATATTTTCATACACTAATAATAATGTAAATATGTGAACTTCGTACTTGATCAAATTCATATCATTATCTACAAAAATATATATCCAAAATATTATATATCTTGTGACGATTGGCTTTGGTTGGTAGTAGACCGGGCCACAGTTCCGGTTCAGAACCGGAACCGAATCGGTTGGAACCGGAAGGTTCCGGTTCCAACCAAAACTGTGGCCGACCGGTTTGGTTGGGGTTCCAACAGGAATCGAAACGGTTCCGGTTGGAACCGTAGGGTTCCAACAAGAACCCTAACCCCAACGGCTAGTAGCCGTTGAAATAAAAAAAAATACCGTTATGGCATAAAAAAATAAAAATAAAAATTGTAAATTCCTAATATATCCCTAATAAAACGGTTATATTTAGGGGCATTTTTTGTATCAAAAAAAATTCTAAAACTCTATAAATAGGATTCATTTTTCATTATTTCAACACATCAAATTCTCGACTCTCTCAATTCCTACAATTATCTTATTCTCAATCTCAATTCAATGAGTTATTATCATTCGCAATTAGTTAATTTTCTTATTTTTCTTACTTATTGCTTAAATAAAAAATGGCAAGCTCCTCTGAGAACATCATGTCAAATATGCAAACCCAAGAGAGCAGCTCTAGTGTCGGTGCACGATCACGGAGAAGAGAAGTTAAGGCTCGTTCCTTGGATGTTTTCAAAATTCATTTTCATTTAGAAAAATTAAACGATGACAGTTCAAGAGCCATTTGCAACTATAGTGGGGTTCCTACAAATTTTCTGGTGGATACGGCAATATGATCAAGCACCTGGAAAGACATCATCCGGTTGAACTTGGAATTGATACGATGCAAACTCAAATGACCAGGTACGCATCATCTAGTAGAGTTACGAGTGCTGTAGATTTATTTAAATATTATGATGCAAAAAATAGAGAAGAATTTTTGAATTAACTTGTATGTCACATATTTCTTTAAGTTTTGGTGAAAAACTTCATTTTACTAATTACGTGCATAATATTTTAAATCCTTCTGCATGTAAAATGACTCGAAACACAACAAAACGTCATATTTTTAAATTATATAAAGATGGTAAAATTATTTTAAATGAAATATTTAAAGAGATGAAATGTCGTATTTCTATATGTTCTGATATTTGGAGTGACCATTGGCAAACACACTCATACATGGGTGTGACTTGTTATTGGATTGATGCATCATTTATCATGCAAAAACGACTTATTGCATTTAGAGTTTTTGATGACCAACATACTGCACAAAATATTTATAGAATGATGAAGGTAATTTCTGATGAATATGATTTAGTAGAAAATTTTTTAACAATTGGATTTGATAATGCATCTGCAAATACTGCATTCATCAATGATTTAAAATCCTTATGTCAACCAAATTTAGGGGGTCGATTTTTTCATATTCGTTGTACATGTCATGTCTTTAACTTATGTGTTCAAGATGGTCTGAAATTATTATCACATTTCATTGATCCTATTAAGACGTCACTAAATCGGTTTAATACCATTTATTTTACAAGACTTCGTCCATTCTTATGTCAACCAAATTTAGGGGGTCGATTTTTTTATATTCGTTGTACATGTCATGTCTTTAACTTATGTGTTCAAGATGGTCTGAAATTATTATCACTTTTCATTGATCCTATTAAGACGTCACTAAATTATATTTGGTCATATTCTCAAGTTAGGAGAGAATGGACGAAGTCTTGTAAAATAAATGGTATTAAACCGATTAAATTTTCAAGAGATGTTCCAACACATTGGAATTCAACTTATTTTCTTTTATGTCAAGCATTTCAATACAAAGATGCATTATGTAGTTTTTTTTCTCAACATGTTCAAAATGTCAAACTTTATCCTAGTCAATGGGATATTTGTGAATTTTTTTTAGATATTTTAAAAGTTTTTAATGATGCTACTTTAATTTTTAGCGGTGTTTATTATCCAACATCACATTTATTTCTTCTTAAAAGTTTGAATATTGCTGGTGCTCTCGATGAACATGCTGAAAGTAGCGATCCTAATGATATTGTTTTGTTAGAATCCATTACTGTTATGAAGATAAAATGGTTGAATTATTTTAGAGAAATTCTTTTACTTTATCTTATTGCTGCTGTTTTTGATCATAGATTTAAATTAGAAGGTTTGAATGGTGCTTTACAAGTTTACTATGGTTATTTAGGAATATTAGATGAAATTGATATTACAAGATTAATGATGAAATTAAGAAATGATTTAATTGAGTTATTTAATGATTATATTGTAAGATATAACTTAGGAACATTAGGTGAATCTAGTAGTAGCGAACCGGTAATTCAAACAAGACTTAGCGCAGATGATCGTTGGTTATTGCAACGAAATAAAAAAGTTAGGGATACGATAACTAATAACCCCGAATTAGATAATTATTTATTTACAAATTTCGAGTTTCCTACTAAAAGTTTAGTTAGTAAAAATTTTAAAATCCTTGACTGGTGGAACCGACATCAAAATATATATCATGTTTTATCAATTATTGCCAAAGAAATATTGGCAGCACTTATTTCCACCGTTGCGCTTGAGCAAGCCTTCAGCTTGGGAGGCAATATAGACGATCTTCATTACATCCAAGCACTCTAGAAGCAACAACTTGTGTGGATGATTGGACTCGAGCTGATCTGAGACAACAAGAAGATGCCCCCGATGATTTTGAAGATTTGTTCGATAATGCATCTGCAACAACAAATGCAAGCGGAACCGGAGCTGAAAGATCAACTGATAATGATGATTGATAATTATAAAATTGTAAATTTACAAAGGGGAAATATCTTAAAATTGTAATGGAACTACGTGAGCTTTGATTCCTCTCACCCTTGGAGGATACGTAGGCAACTTAAATTTTTAAAAATTTAAGCTCAAGCTCTTCAATGTAATAATTTTATTTATTTATTAAATTAATCTCATTTATTTTAATTTATTTTCAAAATTAAAAAAAAAAGGTTCGAACCGGTCGGTTCCGGTTTGGTTCAAGGTTCCGGTTCCACTTCAGTGTGGAACCGGAAACCGGCTGGTTCGGTTCCGAACCGGAACCGAACCGCCGGCCGGGTCTAGTTGGTAGCACAGCCAAAAGCCCAGTTGGTGTCCAAAACAACCCGATTTGGTTAGTTGACGATTGCGCACGTGCGCTGCTGCTGGATTTTGAATTTTCAATAGGTATAGGAGATATTGAACCACGTGCAATTAATGATCGTGCATCATGCGATTTTCAATTTTATATGTTACTTAAAAACCAAATCGAATCAGCCGATTGAACCTCTCGATAGACCCGGCCACAGTTCCGGTTCGGAACCGGAACCAAACTAGAACCAAACCTGTTGTCCAACCGGTTCCGGTTCCGGAACCAGAACCGTGATTGATCGGTTTGGTTGGGGTTCTACCCCAACGCGAATCGGTCGGAACCGAACGGTTCGGTTCCGGTTGGAATCGTAGGGTTCCAACAGGAACCCTCCAACGACTCCATGCCCCTTAAATTAAAAAAAATGGTTG